>JAODKF010016139.1:19045-44980 GCA_026779585.1 Mormyrus proboscirostris
ATCTATCTATCTATCTATCTATCTATCTATCTATCTATCTATCTATCTATCTATCTAATAATTCTTAGACACAAATGACAAGACAGATCTGGAGTAAAAAGAAGACAGTAAGAGATCTGTCATCCTATTTCACTGTGCAGTACTATGTCATGTTTCACTGTAGTTACACTGCAATTATGCTGTTGTCACTAATCAGTGACTCTAGTTCAGTCCCCGATCCGATCCGTCTTTCAGTATCATTTATTGTTGATGTGCAGTGATGTCACCATTCATGCCTTCCTGCTCAGCTGCGATTCAGTCATTAAGAATAACCAGTGACCTGGGGGTTAATCAATCACCTCGTAATAATGCTCTTAGACTCCACTCACTCTCTCCTACCTTCTCCTCTGTTCTTACACTCCATTTACACCTCCTCTCTCACCTTTGTCCTCATATTTCCTTCTGTTCTGAAGAAAGGCATTTGTTTTCCATGGGAGGAAAAAGCAAAGTGACATTATGAGATGAGTTATTGATCTCAAAGCTGAGGGGATAGCAGATTGTCATGACCTGCATATTCCTAAACACACGGCATTGGCCAATTTATTAACATGTTTGCTTGAAAAGATCACAGTTGTCCACACTTTTAACCAACGTGTAACCGCAATGAGTAAAGGATTGCAATCAGGAAGATTTGATGTCTTCTGTCTTTTGCTGTGGTTGATGACTCAGATGCTGAAGTGTACAACCTTCTGAGAATATTGAGATCAGTGTGGGTTTCAAAGCAATCAGAAAAAAATTGGGTATCCTTCATCATTATGTCTTTATAAATGGCGATTTTGTAAAAATGCTCAAAATAATATTGTTTTTGGAATGTGTCTTTGGTGTTTGTAGAAAGCTAGACTGTGTAGTTTCTCATTACATGATTTTATCAGAGGGTGCCTACATGATTGCAATGTCCCTTCATTTATAACAATTAGTAGCCATTAATTCAAATGAATTTTTTACTAAGGCAATTCAGGTCAAGCCCTTGCCCAAGAACTTTTGAATGATAACTAGGCATTTCCTGGGAAATGAACCTGTGCCCATTTTGACTGTAAATCCAGTTCAACATAAATCAGCTCAAACTACAATATCTCACGTTCTGAGTTTGATGTACCACATTATTCCAGAGTCGACATTCCAAGCTGTATTACTAGATTAATATACCATGTGAGATAGACACACAATTTCATTGGGTGGGGCCCAATTAAAAAAGGATACCTCTGCAATACATGAATTCATTACTGCACATGGAAAACACAAATGCAGGTAGTCAAGGCGATATCAAAATGTGTCACAGCACTGCATGATTGAAACTAAATTACAAGTTAACTGCTGTCATCCACTAGGTGGTGATGTGAGCTATGAAAAAAGATTTTTAAACACTGCAAAATGTTTCACTGCTCGGCTAAAAAAAAAAACTGAAAATAGAAAATCTAATTAGCTGTGTAAACTCAAATGTAACCTCGCTAAAAATGTAAGTTCAAGCGTAAAGGTCTGCCACAGACAGATCAAACAGCAGTGAGATAAATAGTCCAGCAACAGCCTAAATAAACAATTGATGATGTTTGGTGAGTGACATTAGCATTGTTCACAGATCCCTTTGCTTCCTCCCCCACCCCCTTTTGCTTGTGCCCTGCTTCTTGCTGAAGCATTGCCATGGCGACTGAGAAATGTGGGAATACCTCTGTCCTTCAGAAAGCGAGAGAAGGAGGCAACTAATGGTGATAATTAAAATACATAGGCCGACTTACTGACTCAAAAAAGCACTATGACATTTCAGCTGTGGCACTGCATCGAAGGATAGTATTTATATATTGAATATGCAGACAAAAAATGTTATCAATCACACTAAGATGAGAATAGGTATCATTTTCCAGTCAGAAGAGTTATATATGTATGAATTCTAGTAATTGGTTTATTAGTCTATCAGTGTGTTTTCTGAATTTCCAATCTGTAGACAGACTGCAGTCACCATGACAACCTGAAGCTTAAAATAGCCCTCACTCTTCTTGCCTCTCTCCTTCCTTTGCCCAATATTTTCACTCAATCCCCTTATCACCTACACCCAAAAGTAGCGCAGTGGATGTGTGCTGTTATGTTCAATTACTCTGTGTTTCCACAAGTACTCTCTACCCTGTTCCTCCATGTAAAAATTATCTTCAAATATATTTCATTGGTTGCTTGTGTTTCCATGGAAACCATCTTGAAACCATGGCAACTGTTTGAACTGAGCCAAACGTTTTCTCTAAACTGCTGCATTCGTCCTCTCTCCCCCCTTGTTTTTTCTCATTGCAGTGTTGGTTTAAGACTCTGGACTGTCTGCGCCTCTGTCCACGTGCTCGCCAATTGATAGGAGTTCCCCCTTCTAACATGAAGCATTTGGAAAATGTAGTGATACCTACACTTGTTCATTTGTCGTATTAGTGCCAGAGATGCGACTGTGCTTTCTGCTGTTGTATCACCGTTGTTCCTCTATTGCCAGTAATGGTATTGAAATGCAGTACAACTGCAATTGGTAATCCTTTGACAACAATTGCATGCATGTATGCAAGAATCAGAGCAACTGTGGGAAGAAAAAATAAAAGGGAAAAAAGGTCTGTAAGCTGGCAGTAAAGAGAAATAAAAAAACACAGAATTTGTCAAATTAACAATTAATGTGGTAGCGTGCCTTGTAAATTTCACTATCTACAGTGTGAAAGGTACCTTTGTTTTTCACAGATGCTTTGTGATCAACTTACCTAACTGTTAGGCCTATTTATAATGTAAGATCCTTTACTTTAGCTTACCTACAACTTCAGGACACTGATAGCTGAACCTGCATATCCTCTTTCTGAATTAATAAGCATCTTGAATCTATAGAACAGAAAATCATGTTATTAGTATCCATTTACACCAAACAGGCTCAAAATGGTTTATCAGCAAAAGTGGGAATATCTGCGAGCAACTAACTTTATTTATGTATTGAAGAAATTCAGATCATTTCACAGAGGATTTTTTTACCCTGTTAAGTGGAAAGAATAGCATGCTAATGTCTAGCCTCAGGTTAGAGGGCAAATTCTTTCCATGGCCAAATACTTAGGGCTAGCTAACTTTTTTTTGTAACACAGAGATATAAAACATTGTTATATGAAAATGTCCAGTCCTCACACACCTAGACTCTAGACAGGGTTAGTTATGTGACAGACACAAACAAGCTAAGGTCAAGCACAATTCGAAGCTTATTTTAAATCTGATGTCATCCAAACGTAGTAATGTAATTCATACTTGTTTCTTGTTTTTCTTTTCCATTCAGATGTCGAATATTCATTACACAGGTTCTTTCAAAGTCCCTTGATACAAGCAGCACTCTATCTGTTCTTAAAAAGGCACTGTAATTGCCAGAAAAGGTAATAAGTGTTTGTGATATGCAGGTGATGAAAGGCGGGATCTTCAGGTAAATGCGATATAAGGCAGTATCTGCAGTACAGGATTTAGCACTGTGTCACGGAAAAAGAGACTCCAGAGGTGCATTTGTGGTACATAAAGTCTTTAAAGGTAAATGCGCTTAAAGGGATGGGATAAGGAAGATACTGTAGAAGGACTCATCAGTTTAGTCTAAAAGTTAAAGTTAATGCTATTGAATTTATTTTTCTGTTTCGCCTATTTACAGTATTTATTTATTTTTCTATTTATTTATTTAACCAAACTGAGTAAAAAATGTTAGATGTTAGACTTTATTCGGATAAATTAATTATTTGCAAAATTAATTTGGGTCGGAAACAAAGGTACATGATAATTTAAGTCATATATGTATTTTTTAGTACATTAAAGATCAATGGTAGACTTGCATATCACCTGAATGAGAACTGAAAAATAGCTAATTATTGTAGGTGACATTGAATAATGAGGTGATTTTCAAGACAACGGATGCCTCAATGCATTCATTTGGTTACAAAAGAAGGACATTGATCACTTATTGTAATCATTTCCTACACCATGTCGATACAGACAGAAAGCAGACAGGAATGTGGAGCTGTCTCTGGTGTCTGGGATGCATCTTCGTCCTCTCCTGGGCTTCCTCGCAATCTCGTGTCTTAAAGTTTGTGGCGGTTGTAAGTCTGCAAACAGTCTCTGTTGGCACACTGGTTCCTGACAAACTGTGTGTCAGTATTAATGTGTGCCTTTTTCCAGGTGTTTCGCCACGGGGATCGCTCTCCTATTGAGTCATTTCCCAGCGATCCTCACAAAGAGGAGATATGGGCACAAGGATTCGGGCAGCTGACAGAGGTACAGCCTGGGGCATTGACTCTGACTGAAGCTCTATGCGGGAAGTAATCAATGTAAAATCTGAGCATCATTTAATCTCAAAAACTGTACATTCACTCTCCGTAGAACTCACAATCCTATTATGGTATGCTGGCGTGCATTTGTTTGCTCAACAAAATACATTGTATTATAGTACTCAGAAAAATAATAGACTTTTCACTGAGTGCATTAAAAACAGAAAGGGAGGCGGGTGAGCTTGCAAATAATCACACATTTACGTTGAGTAACTGTTGTGAATTTGTAAAGCAGCCTGGAGGCTTTTTATACCTCTCCTAAAATGAGAAAGCAATAATGGAATCATGCTTTACCCTATATTTTAAATGGCTTTTAAAATAGAAAATAAAGAAATAGAAAGATGCAGAGCTATATTTATCTGCAAACTTTACAAAATGGAAAAACTAGTTTTCCTAAGAGGTTCCTTGACAAATTAGGTTTGTCACATAATCATTTGAATCACCAGCCCACCTTAAAAAAAAGTCTTTTCTGTGTCATTTTTTGCTAAGGCCTGTTATTGCCCATGACGCTATACAATGACATGATGCATTTCTATTTTCAGTTAGGCATGAGGCAGCAGTATGAATTAGGATGGTTTTTAAGGAAGCGCTACGCCGGCTTCCTTGGCGACGACTATGATGCCCGAGAGGTGAGTATGCGGCCCCCAGACAGATGTGCTTGTGAGTGACGGTGTCTGTGGCCAGCATTACATGTCATGTATGATGACACTTTGGCCTCCTCACTGTGTCCCACAAGGTGTCTATACTATAATTACACAGATCAGATTCTGCACACTGTTTTTGACCTCTCTGTTCTCTTTCTGCGAAGCAACATGTAATTACCACTGTAATTATAATTCTTTCCATCCCACTGTTGCTGACACTCTGTCTCTGTCTCTTTAACTCCGTATTTGTCTCTTTCTGTGGTTTCTCCTCCTCACTCCTTGTCTGGCTCCTCCCTTCCCCTGTTTTTTTTTTTTTTTTTTTTTACTGTACTGTCTAAACATTCTCTGTCCTCCACTTATCCTTCACTCGTTTCCTGCTCCACGTTTTATTTTTGATTGTAATAGAGAAATAAAATTTGATGAGCAGTCTGCATGCCGGCATCTGAGAGACAGAGATGTTTGTCAGAATTCCCATCGATTTCGGCAGGTTGCAAGTGATCTAGCAGGAGGTCTGGTTCTGTCCTGAGCCTGACTGGCAGGTGACACTCGCCCTCCTCCTATTAGGTCTATGTGCAAAGCACCGACTACGACCGTACTTTGATGAGCGCCCAAGCTAACCTGGCTGGGCTCTTCCCCCCAAATCGGCAGCCACCCCCCATCAGCCCCCAACTGCCTTGGCGCCCCATTCCTGTGCACACCATTCCCAAGTCCCAGGACAAGGTGAGGGGCACCGGGACTCTAAGTGGAATTATAGCATCTTCTCAGACAGTCCAGCAAGCTATGGCAGGCTGATAATTATGTAATTCCTGGCAAAACCGGCTGTGCTGGTGTATGTAGGGAACTTTGGGTCGTTTTTATAAGAATGCTGAGTGTGTGATGTCAGGTAGCACATGCTTGAATGTCCCTCTTTTGTCACTGTGGGAATATTTCATTATTTTAATAAGCTATATTTACATGCAAACCTAGAATTTGTGTTTTATGTTTAAGGCCTATGCATTCCCACAACCCTTACAAATTAGCAGCATTCAATGACATCTTTCCAGTTTATCCTTCAGTAGTAGCATTACTTTGAGTGCTCGTACAGTCATCACGATCGTATGACATTCACTGCAGATTTCACACGGGCACAGAAAGTCAGCACGTGTTCACCATTCCAGCCTTAAGGCTCCAACAAGCGGTGCTGCGCAAAGTAAAAGGCATTTTCATGTAATCTTCTCATACAAAACACATTTGCTAAATCTGTGGTATAAATTTGTGGCCTGGGTACATACTAATGCAGACAGTCCACAGGTTATGAGCGAGACCCGTTCCCTAAGTCTGTCTTTAAGTTGAATTTGTAGGTAAGTCGGAAAAAGAATAATACAACATAATAATAATGATTACAATATGGGGTAATAATAAAAGTGACTGCATACAGTACTGTACTGTGCCTGGAGCTGACAAACCACTGAAGTCGCACAATGAGTTCACGAGCGTCACAAAGTACTGTGTGCATTTATTATTATCAATCATTGTGTCTAACTTGGATTTTTAATGTAAGGCTTTATGGCAGTCTGTTCTTTCTGTAAGTATGTGTTGCTAGTCGGACGTTCTTAAACTCGGCACTGCCTCTAGGCCCATATAAAAATTGTTTGGATTGTTAGATTATTTTAAGGATCTCGTGCATTCTTTGAAACCCTTGGTGACAGGGTATAAATGCTGGTGCACTGTTAATTTTTAATGAGTGCAAATATTCATTTGGAAGTTGAAAATTCATAAAGATGGGTGAATACTCTTTTATTACAATTGGCAGACTTTCATTATGTCAAGTTAACTTAAACCATGTTTTACAATTGTGTTCAAGTAAACTATATTTAGCCATTTGACAGAACCTGGACAGGAACTGTAATATTTATAAAAAACCTTAATTATCCTGTCGCTCCACTGAAGCCTTTTAGCAATCATTTCAAGAACAATTAATTCATATGACAATAACATGCATTCTGCTTTTCTCTCAGCTGTTAAAAACACCTGGCAAACATTGTCCCAGATTCAGAGAGTTGATGACGGAAACATTTTCCAGTGCAGAGTATCAGAGAGCACTGAAGACTTATAAGGTTGGCAAAGAAACCTTCAAATATTATTCTTGTTCCTTTGAGTCTGACACTTGACCTAATGTCCCTTTCTTTTCCTTTATGTCTGTGTCAGACTTTGTTATTGTTTCTTTGTCTGTTTGTTTCTGTCATTCTGTCCCACATCTTCTGCTGCTATTATTGATTTTTTCTTTTGCCAAAATTTATTTTAAATTCTCACTCTCTTTTATATTTAAAATTAAACAAGAGATTAATTTAAAGGAAAAAATTAAAGAGAAAAACTTTAATTAAACAGATTATCATGAGTCTCATTAAACAAGTAAATGGATTCTTGAGAGCCCTGTACCTCAATCCGATAGATTCAGTGAAAGTCATTGCCCTCTTGTGGCAGATCTGAAAAATTGCAGTTTTAATACCTCCCTGTCACATCTCCACTGTGCTGTGTTGCTCATGATTGTCCATTCCCTATTTTCTTATACTGTAATAAGTTATAATAAAGTTGGGATAAGTTAAAAATTGCCCAGCATCCTGCAGTGTAGCCTTTTTGTTCAACAGTTAACTCAGAGCTAAACGGAAGCTGCGCGAAACCAGCTTAGTTAATTTGAATTGCTTCAGAGTGATATGTGTGCAAGCTTGTACAACTGGAAAGTGTGAAGCTGAAACCTGTTTAACATGCAATGTGTGAAAGACTTGCTGAAGTATCTGAATATTAAGTAGCTATTTATACTGTATAGTTCAGCTAACATCGGCATTATCTTTCCTGTATAATTTCAGTGTAATGAGTGGTATTTTCTCAAGGCTCTTCTTATTCTTTCCTCTCTTTTGCATAAATGCATTCTCTAACAGGATTTCATCCAGGAAATTTCAAATCACACTGGTTACCCAGTAGACAGGTTGGCTATGCGGAAAATCTGGAGGGTGTATGACACACTGAACTGTCAGGTAATTACTTTTAAATGGGAGAGGCATACAAATTGTTAAATTAAATTCTAATTTAGAATGTAATCATTTACAATTTAATTGATAACTGATTTCATTGACTAATACATAATGCTTATTAAATTAACTGCACATCGACCTAACAAATTAAATAACAAAAAAAGCTGTAATGACTTATAATGCATTAGCATCAGATGCTTTAATTATGATTGAAAAAATTGAAATAAGTTAATGTACCTCAGCAACATTGCTACTTAAAGTGTTACTCCGATATCTCAATTGCAATGAATTTATGCATTTTTATTTATTTATTAAATAGAGAATTCATAACCTCACCCTGCCCGAATGGGCAACCCAGCACGTGTTTAATACCTTGGAGGAAATCGCTTCTTTTGAGGTCATGTACAGCGTGTTCACCTACAAGCGGAAAGACAAGGCCAGACTAGCCGGGGGTGAGGGTCGCTAGTCACAGCGAATGGCTCCTTTCTTTCTGTCTTTCTCTTATTGCTGCAGATTTTGATTTTGTTCTGACACACAGCCGCTGACTGACTCTGCTTTGTGTTTTATGCTTTCTAATTACACTCTTATCGGCGCAAATTCCCTGTGCTCTACCATGTTCGTAAATAGAGCATACAGCCAAAAATAGGTAATACATCAGCAATGTAGCCAAAGGCCATGTACTCATTGGTGAATTGGTTGGTTCTGAATTATAAAGTGGTGATCCCCAAAGATAAATTCAGCCATGACCATGTTGCTCAAAGAAAATAAATGAAAATAAACCAATTAAATTTCTGATAGCTAAGATGCATTTCAGTTGCAAGTTCTTTCTGAGGAGTAAGAGTTTGTTTTTAAGGAGTATGATACTAAAAGTGTTCACCGAACACAGTTGGAATGATATGCTTGTGTAACGTTAAGGGATTTAATAAGCTTGGGCTCCGACGGGATAGATCAAGTCTTAGTGATGTTGTGGAACTGAGGGTCTACAATTAAACAAATGGGAAAATTTAAAAAGCCTTATATTTTAACATTATAGCTTGTATCTTATTTGCATAGTAGCAACCATTACGCAAAGGCAGGTTTTGGGCTTATACTTTTGTAGCAAATTCAATTTGCAAATCCTAGCACAGGGGAGTCTTCTGCTTTTTGCTATTTTTGAATTGGAGCCTGCTCTCAAAACTGTAAGAACAAGTTTTAAATGTGACCCGGCACCTTTTCAGACTGAAACCAAAGCCTTCACATGAAGGTTGCTAAATCACACCATTTGTTTGGCAATCAAGCATATATAAAGTATGCTGTTTGTCCTCTGGCACAAGTAGGCGAAGATTGGTGTAAGGTAAGAGATACACAGACACCTCTTGTGTGTGAATCAAGGGAACAGCATCTTGGAATCAGGTGCATCTTAAAGCAGGTAAAAAATGAGGCTTGTGTTAGATTACGAATAAGTTTGCTAATGTTATTCAAAATGAAGTTTAAACGTATTTTTAAGCTTCTTCTACGCATATAGATTTTTAAACAAATTGTTGATTTCAGGGTTTATTGTTTAATTAATCAGTAAGTACGATAAATTAAGGAATTTAAGGAGTTTATTTGGAATAGAACATAGTATACAGGAGTTCACAGGATGCTGAGTATTTTAACACAATGTTCTTACAAGTTATGCAACAATTAAACAGACTTAAGCCGGAATTAAAACCTAATATTCACAACTAAGGAAAAATTAACATTTTTGTTCACTTTCTGTATATTAACTAAATATTTAGCTCCCTTTCCTCATATGACATCACAGTTTCAAGGCAGCAATGTCTCATCATGAAAGATTCTGCTAAACTCCAGTTTCATATGTTTATCATTCTAACATGTTATTTCTGTTTGACTTCTACTTTACAGTCTCAGGGCTTTGAAAGGTCAAAGGTGGGAGCTTACTGGGAGATGGTTGCTCTTCTTAATTTAATTAAAATGTTAAAGTGCTCATTAGAATAGAAGTTTTACATTTGGGAGATGAAGGGTAGTGTTTTATTTTCTGATTGGAAAATTCTGATTTCAGGCATTAGACAATTTTTATAATTTTTATTTGAGAAGTAATACATTTTAGGAAGGCTGACATACATACTGTACAGCAAGACAGAGTCAGCAACACATAAGAAGATGATGTTTGTATATGGTTAAAAAGGAAGAGTACTGCAAAGGTTATCATTCTGTTTCATATTATTCATTCGATTGCCCAGACAAAAGTTCCCTCAACCCAGGATACAAGGTTTGAGCGTTACAATGTTTCTGGAGATGCAGTCATCGCTGCCTCGTAACAGTGAAACCTGACCTTGCAGACTCCATTGTGACTGCATGTCCATGGGAAGCAGTAACAATGCAACAATGCTCACACTTAATTCCCTTCTAAGCCCTAAAGTCTTGTTGCCTTTGGCTCCTGATCCTTGCCTGTTCCCTTTCTGCCATGTAGAAGTATGATTCTGACTTGCTTGTCTTACTAACCACGGCCTCATGCCCTTGATGTCGAATTCTGGTTCCCTTGCCCATTCTCTGCTCTTCCAGGTCCTGATTCCTGTTTTTTTTTTTAACTTGTCAGGCAGACCTTTCACTTTTTCTCCTAATGTCCTTCTCAGAACACAGAGAAGACCATCTTGGGAGGCAGCCTATCCTCCGTAGCTAAGCTGCAGTGGCTATTAAGCACTTTGGTGTTTGTCCAAACAGAAGACTAAGCTTCAGAGACAATTACAGAATTACCAATTAGATTACAACATTTTCATAATTTTACAACAATAACAGTTTCACAATTTTAATATTACATAACTGGAAGCCAAAAAGGGGTGTTTCCAACTAAATACACTCACCGTGGAAACCACTCAAAAACGTGAAATTAAACATTTAAAATTACATTTAACAAGCATAATGCATCATTAATTTCAGGAGTATTGTTGAATGCCATCCTTGGGAACTTCACGAGCGCTGTGAAGAGGGACAACGGATTGAAGCTTGTTATGTATTCTGCGGTAGGTTGAGCCCTTCTCCAAATGCTAACGTGCTAATGTGCCTGGTGCCGTTAGCCAGCTTGCCTGCTGATGGTTCCCCTCTGCCTTTCAGCATGACTCCACGCTCATCACCCTCCAGGCTGCCCTTAACATCTACAGCGGCCGCCTGCCGCCTTACGCCGCCTGTCAGCTCTTTGAGTTTTACCAGGAGAAAAATGGGTTTGTAAACATAAATACAGTACTGGAGTTATGAGTGCATGTGTAGCTTTATTATTTAATACATTATCCATCAATCTTTTGTAAGCACTTATCCAGTACAGGGTTGTTTTGAGCTTAGTGCCAGCGTTGGGAAATGTAGAACATGGGGCAGAAACACTTTATGGGATGGCAGCCCATTGTAGATTTATTATATTACCTGTTATGTTTTATCGTTATTATACATTATTAGCATATGGGCCCCAGTCTCTGTCTCAGTGTGTTTCGGGAAACTTCCTACTCGTTCTTCACACAAAGCTTGTGATATTGTGCCTCACTCTGAATCACTGCAAATCACATAGCTGCTCATGGTATGACAGTGTGACTCGCTTTAGAACTCCATCTTGGCCTTTGCTTACGTGATGCTGATGGAGGAAAACATTTCCTGACTTGCTCCTCCAAAATATCTCAATGTGGCTCAATAATATTAAGATCTTGTGACCGTGCAGACTATGAGAGCTGTTCCACTTCAATTTTATATTCATCAAACCACTCTGTCACCAGGTAAGCTGTGTGCATTGGTGCATCGTCATCATCATACATGGCAACACCTTCGGGGTACAATGTTTGAACCAGTGGGTGAACATAGTTCACGAGAATGGTTTGTTAGCCCTTTGCAGTGTCTATCTAGAATAATTAGTTGGCCTCGGAAAGGCCCTGATATTGCAACCCATACCATCACTGATCCATGTCCATGCTGCACTCTGGGTACACACCAGTCCAGTCGCTAAGCAATTTTGGGGCAATTTCTGGATACTGTAGCTCTTGATACACCACAAAGACTTGCTGATCACAGTTGCACCAACGAGACGCACACCAACAGTTGAACTCTGATGTGTCTCCCATTATGTTATGTATGGATTGTAGTATTTATCTACAGCTGTGTCATTGCTCTGCTAATTCAACCTTCACACGTTGCTCTTACTGGTGGAATGTGCAACTAGTGCAGATTCACCACCAAGCTGCGCATTTATAGGCGTGAAACCTCAAACACCAGTTTGACCGTTGTTTCAGTTTCATTGTTCAACCCCGAAATACCTATTGTGTCTCCTCTGTTACTAGGATGTATTCCGTCTCTTTGTTTTACCGAAATGACTCAGCCCATGACCCCTACCCAACCCCTGTGCCCGGCTGTCCTGTAAACCCATGTCTGCTCATCAGCTTCACTGAGGTTATCAACGATGTCATTGCCCCAGACTGGGATGCAGAATGTGGACTGAAACAGACTGATTCTCACTCAGGTGAGATATATATTCTGAATACCCCGTTTTAAACAAGTAAACAGAGTTACATTAATATCTGTTGTGTTTCTTTTTTAAACAAATCTGACTTAATTTCAAACACTCATAAATATTTTTTGGGCTTTTCTTCAGGGATTCTTGCAGTTCTGTCAGCTGTAGTGGCTGTCCTCATCATGGCACTGCTAGCTACCATAGTTTTCTCTATCTACAGGAGAAGATGTTGAGCTTCTAAGTCAACAGCTACCAACTGGTATCTTCTTTTGTGTTGTTATGCCACTGTAACTTCTAATTGTGTCATAACAGATTAAAGGCATTGTTGTGCAAATAATTCTGTCTTGCTTACATAAAAAAAACTGTTTACTAGACATTTTGCAACAAAAACCGTATTCTTAAAAGAACGTTTTAGACAAATGGTGCTTGTGAGATTCAGTTTTAATGAACATGTCATACAAGAGAAAAAGAAAGCTACATACTCAGTGCTAGTCAACCTGCCCTTGTGTTCATGGCAAAATGTTCTGATTGAGAACATTTTAAAATACCATATGTGAGGTACAGATTGCATTTTGATCAAAACGTCCATCAGGTTGTACCATGGGCTTGATCCCTGTCCAGGCTTTGGGAATCAGTGGGTTCTACTTTGTGATACATAGCTGCTTATTTGATTTTAAAAAAGAATGAATATATCCCTAATACAAAGGTATATGTGATTTATTTAGACCAGTGTTTCCCAATCTGGTCCTCCGAGACCTGCAGACAATCCACCTTTGCTTCTTCCCAGCAAAAATGTGGACTGTATGGCAGGGAGCTGGGAGGGAGGAAAAACGTGGACTGCCTCTGGGCCCCCCCAGGACTGGATTGGGAAACACTGCCTTAGTCTATTTTATTGCTATTAACCAATCTGAATGCGGAAAAAAAAAATGTTTATGGTTGCCGCTTGTTTAACCTGACTTATTTGCTGAAACAGGAATTTAAGTTAGAGCAAACCTTTGCAGTGATAACATTTCCTGGAAATAAGTAATAACATTTTTATTGCTCCCACGGTCCAGACTCATATTTAATTCTCACTCTGCATAGCACCGCCTTCTGTGTCACTTTGATACTTAAACACTTGATTCAGTTATTTATACCAGCTGTAGGTAGTACAGTGTAGAGCTGCGCAATATGGCTGAAAAAAATTAGGTCACCGATATTATAAAAATATCTCTAAAATACCTTAAAAGGATAGAATGTCAGAATGAATTATGGTTTTATTTTTTCACAGCAATGTTTCCCAACTGTAAAAAATAAGAAGTACAAAACAATATCTAATACCCAGATGCCTATAATGTACACAAATACACTTGGTGACAAAAAAGCGAAACACCCAAAAGTAATGGTTCGATTTGGATGTCATCTGGAACACGTGCAGACCAGCGATGGGTATGTAAATGACTCGATTTGCAAGGAGCTGGAGAGTCTAGTCACCAGACACAGAGGATGCCTTGTAGACACATTAGACAGCATTACCAGCACTTGACGGAGTTTGATAGGGGTCACATTGTGGGTTTGCATGAGGTTGGGTGGTTGAATCGTGCAATTACCCGGCATGTGGGGCATGGAGATGTCACAGCCGCCCGATGTTGGAATCAATGGGCATGTGAGGGCACCCACACACGTTGTGAAGGTTCCGGTCACCCAAGACAGACCACACCAATGGAGGAATGTGGATATTGTGTGCCAGGCATTACAGAACCCCATGACATCTGTGCCTGCCATCCGGACACAGCTACTGGACTCTCTACAACACCCCACATCATCTAGCACTGTGTCATGATGACTGGCATGAGATGAAATTCGGCTCTGCATTACCAAGGATGACCCTTGTATGGGTATGGCGGCACCTGAGGGGAGAGGACCGATCCTGCCAATGTTGTGGAGAGACACATTGGCGTTACTCCTAGAATCATGATGTGGGGAGCCATAGGGTGTGACTTCAGGTCATCTCTGGTAGTGATCTGGGGGACCCTGATGGCACAGTGCTACGTCAGTGACATCCTGCTTCTGCATATGTCTTACCCCTCCTTACACAGCACCCTGGTACAGTCTTCCAACAAGACAACGTCTCTCCACACAGCACATGTGTCTATGGGCTGCATGTGGCATGTTGAGGTCCTTCTGTGGCCAGCCAGGTCTCCTGATTTTTCCCCAGTCGAACATGAGTCATCAACTCGAACGTCAACTTGGATGTCAACTCAGACCCAGTGCCAATCTGCAAGATCTCGAGGGCCAGTAACAACAGCTGTGCCACAGAAGAGGATAGAAGAGCTGTACAACTGCCTTCAGCACCATATTGCTGCATATATCTAGGCCTGGGAGGTGAGGGTGGGTGTCACACCCTACAGTACTGACACAGGACCAGCAGTGTGCCCATGCTGCCAACTCTGTTCTCCATTTCATCTGATATTATAATTATTGCGATACAGTCACATTACCTTTCACCACGAGCAGATTCAGCTCATTTCCACCACTCTCTCTAAGTGCTTTTTTGTCACTGAGTGTATTTCAAGTATTTAACAATTAGATTGTTCGATTAAATGTTTCAAAACTTGTTCAAAACAAGACATAATATTATTTTTTCAGTTCTGATTTGTTCCTCTGCTGAACTGTTTCACATGAATCAAAAAATTAAAAGAATTAAAAACTGCCTGAAATGTAAAAAGTATTTGTTGTTATTGTTGTTCAAACATTAAATGTATGGAACCAAATTACAGACAGCGTTGCAAAGAAGCATGTGCACTGTGAACAAAAGTACATATGTATTGCAAACAAAACTGATGTATTGAGAGATTTTTTTTCTTTGCCAAATTTTGTAATAGTTTTTTTTTCTTTACATTTTTACATTTTTGGTGCTCATTATTCTATATGGTGCACATGTTATATTTTGCAATACTTTTTTCTCTTTGCGCTGTATTTTACGTTTCATTATCTGGCCTCTTTTTGACCATGGTATGGGTGGGTGGGGCTTTTTGAGGGTGTCTGTCACTACTCAACCTGTGCCACCTGCCTGATTTGTGCCTCGCACATCTGCACATGCGAACGCGCATATACCACGTTACGTTTTCTGGTACTGCCCGATCTGTTCTTCCTGCTATTTTACAGCAAGCAAAATTGTCTACATTCATTTACAATTAATAAAGTCTATATAAGGATACATTATCACACCATGTTGTATGTAAAAATCTGAATATCGGTCTTTAAGGACGGGAGAACAATTAATTTGATATAACTAAATAAAGGAAACGGTCACTTGATGTATTTCATTGATTTGACATTGTGGATGGAGACTGGCTCTGGGGGTAACCCCTTTTGCTTCATACATCTCAGTCTGTGGGTTTGACTCCCACGCCAGCTCTGAGCACGCAGATCCTCCTTGTTCACCCTATAGTCACGTGGGCTTCTTCCAGATACCATGGTTAAGTCCCACTGCTTAAATACAGGGATGTTCTGGCAAACAGACACCTCTAAATTGCACATAGTGTATGAGTGTGTGGTTTGGCATCCAGGACAAGCCTCACCCTCCTCTGCCTGGGAATGGCTCCAAGCTGCAAGCTCACCCTGACCCTCTGCTGGATAAAAATTTTGGGGAAATGGATGGATTTCATATTGTGGAACTGTTTTATTTCTAATGGAAACTTTTTAATCTATTTGCCTGCATGTGTACTGTGGTAGCAAGGGATTAAAAGGGCTTACTGAGAATAATACAAACACAAAAAGTTAAGATTTGAATAACAATTTATTTATTTATTTATTTTTCGTGTTGTAAATTAGCATTTAAAGTGAAGTCCGCCTTGTGTTTCCTTCATCTTTTTCTCTGGCTTTATCTTTCGTATTTTCTTTCACTTTTTCTCTATGGGGATAGCTGGAGATAAAAGAGAAAAAGAAATACTTATTTAATATTGCAACATCTGATTTAGAATTTGTTTGCTCATTAGACCTGGTTTTCATGCAGCTGTACTTTAAAACTTGAAATATCACGGCGACCATAACAACTGATAAATTAATGTCAAAAAATATTATTCTGTATCAGTTTTGTAACTTGTGTATTTAGTCATACTGAGGCTCAGCCTTAATAACTGTGCATCGAGATGTTTCATATGCAGAGAGTTGCTTATTTAAGGGATAAACCATGATGAGGTCCGTGGTTATATGAAAATAATCAAAGACAACTTGCCATAATGCTAACAAATAAAAAATATAATAGAATAAACCAGTCAGTTAATTTTCAGAAGAAAATTATCAAAGTTAGCATTTAAATAATATTCAATGTGCCCAATGTAACAATATTCCACGAATACGCGCTGGGAAGTTTCACTGTCGCACCAGCAATATTAGGCAGAAGTATATTGGTTATCGATTGAAGTTTCTGAAGCAGAAATATGGAGATGCAAGCAAAAAGGGTGTTCATTAATGTATTAAATGTAAATGAGGCACAAAAATAAATCCATTTGCTCAGTTTTTGCTCTTTTCCCCACACTTCCACGTAACTGGCATTCTCTGAAGAATCCATGTTGTTAGTATCGTAATCACATGATCAGAGACTAGCTGACATCAAGTTTAATGTGGCATCGCAGAGCAGTAAAGTTGACTTGCCAACTAGTTATCTAGTCTGTGCAACTCCTAATGGGTAGAACATCTGGTCAGGCTACTCACTGGAAGAGGCAATTCTATCTAAGTTACCATAGAAACAGTCAACAGTACTTCCATATAGAAAACCAAGAAATATTATGCTGATACGAATGACTGTTTATTTATGAGTAAAAAGTCATACTGTATTTTATATTAATGTGTGCATAGTGCACATTAAGATAGAACAGTTATTAGGCTGCCGGAACTACCTGTGTGGTCACTTGAAAATAATCAACACCCACCCACCTATCTTGGGACCAATAAGAAAATGGTATTTACCAAGGCCATGGTATAAGATACTATTGTCAGTAAGTCACTATCTAAAGTAGATATAAGTGGGTTGTGGTTCAAATGGAATGTGCTCAACTCCCAAATAACAAGGCCATGATGAAGGTGAGGCGGTACCTCGGATCTCCAGCTTGCACTCCACCTCATCCTGGCCGAGCTCATTGACAGCCCTGCAGCTGTACCTTCCCCCATCGAATGTGCTCGGCTTCCTGATGTTGAGGGTCAGCACGCCCTGGTTGTTCTGCATGAGATATTTGGGGTCTTCTCCGATGATCATGTTATTCTTCATCCACATGATCTTGGGCTGAGGGTGGACAAAGATTGTGGATGAAACATCTGTTAGAGTCAGTGTTTTGTGGTTTGGAGTGAGTGCGTGGCCAAGCCCGAACATTAACTCTAGTGTCCTGTGTTATGGGTTTTTAGTTTTCATGAAGAGTTAAATAGATACAGGGTATTTAATGTATTATGTTGGTGAGTTTTTACTCCAAGACACATATAAATGATTCCCCCAAACTGAAAAATCCAGTGGGCCAGATTAATTTATGCCAATTCCAAATGGTTTAGGCCATTCTGTGATTTACGGTATAGTTGACCCCGCACACTATAGTTGATAATGTTAATTCAGTACTATTCAACCAGAGAATTTTATGTGACTGTGAAGCCATCTCAGGTTAGCATAAAGGCCACTACTGTTTAAAACCTTATGCCTGAAATTGGAAGGCTGCAAATTAAATCCCATAGCATACTGACACTTTGGACTGAAGCATCTGCTAAGCAATTAAATGCAAGTTAAAAGACTTGTAAATATCAGTAATGCACTGGAGACAGATTTATTTAATAAATAAAAGCAAACAGATGCACTGCAGGCGATTCCTACCTTGGGGTATCCGCGCACAGAGCAGCTGATGGCAGTGCTGTAGCCTGCAATGACGGATCGATCCATAAGGGGCTGTGTAAACTTAGGAGAGCAGTTCATGTCTTTTTCTTTGAAGGAGACTGGCTGGTATTCCAGTCCTAAAAAAGAAGCCAGGATGGTCAACTGCAATTCAGTGCGATGGTTCCTTAAAAATATTATCCAATACGATACTTGCATGTAAATGAGCTGCGTACCCGTCTTGGCAATGACGGCAGTGCCCTTGCTTACTCCGGCCGACTCGCTAAGTCCACAGAGGTTCTCGGTAAAGACACGGAACGTGTACTCATTTCCCATGACAAGGTCAGACACGGTGCAGTTGGTGCGTCGGTTATGCTCATAGACGGTGAACCACTCCTGGAGAGGAGAGAATTAAAACGAAGTGAACGACATACTTCCAGGCTTAAGGTCACCCAACACATCCCTTCTGCACTCACATACGGGATATCCATCAATGTTTTATTACTCTTTATTTAATTTAAGTCTCTGAATTAGCTTCATTATCATGACATTCTCTTTTCATTACCGAGAAACTGTCAGTGGCAGCGGGCTTCAACAATTTAGAAAAAAAGGATGAAAGATTACATCTGAGTTTTTCACAAGCAAACAGACACATGGATCTGATTTTATTCCCTCCCATGCCCCCCCCAATCTGAACGAGGTGAGGGGGAGGCACAATTTTTTCTGAATTGTTGAAGCCTGCTCACCTCATGATATACTTGTATGCCATTATGTAGATATAAAACTGCCCATAGTGTATCTACTGTAAAGTTTTTTGCGTCCCCTAAAAATCACGTTTTTGCTTTAAAAACATGGATATAATTCAGGCCTTTATTAAGGAATCTTATTGGTTTGCATTACAACTTATTCACTTAAAACTTACTTTTGTAGGTAATTTGTGTCATGATTTTTCATCACTGCATTTTTAATGCCCCCCCCCCCCCAGTTCATGAGCAACTACCATATTATAACAATGCTGAGATCTCACCATAGTCTTTTTGTCGGCTTTCTGTATCGTGTAGCCAGTGATCTCACAGTTGCCATTATCTTTGGGGGGCTGCCATTCCAGTGCAGCGTTAAAGCCCCAAACATCCAAGATCTTCACTGCCATGGGTGGACCAGGCTTGTCTGAGGGTTAATGGCGAGCGCAACGTATGAGTTACTGCTTAGACTCTCACAGCATCCATACCTCTGCTGTATCTTTGCTTCCACCATTAACCATGCAGGCGTTCGCAAATGCAGGGACGTCCTATGAGCTCCTGTTTGCAGAGACACTAACCTACTATCTGTATGTCAATGCTGGCCGAGTCCTGCATGTTCTCGATCTGCAGGCAGAGCGTGTATCTCCCCGTGTGATCCCGCTCAGCGGCGCGGATGAAGAGGATGGAGTCAACAAAGGAATTGCGAACGCTGACCTTCTTCGCATCTACGGGTTGACCGTCTTTAGTCCATGCTGCCACTGGGCGAGGCTTCCCCTGGAATGCACAGCACAGAAATAGTGGCCGTTTGAAAGGCTGCACTGGCCGTGCTCTATTATTACTCAGCAGAGAAGCCACTGACCTGGAAGGGAATCACTAGGTTGATAGTTTCACCCACTTTACGAATGTACTTGGTTCTCAGTTGACGTGGGAGCCGGATCCTGGGATGCTCTGTGGCAGAGAATGATACGGGATGATGTATGTTTTTTTTACGAGATTAAGCTTTCTTTGTCATTTGCAAGTACATAAGAATGCTTATTATGTGCTATTAGAATGCATTATCTAAACTTTTGAGACAAACACACACACAAATACAGGTAAGAGTGATACTTGGGGTCCAACCACAGGGTCAGGCCACATGTCCCTGGGGCATTTCAGTGGGGGGGGGGAAGCTGTAAAGGAGATGACTGTACTGGCGGGGCTCGAACCTGCAACTTTACAATCAAAGTCACACCCCTGTTTTACACTGGATGCGTGTCTGCTGTGGTGCATTTCCGACACGGAAATAATCCGACCACGCAGATAATCGCCGGCAATAAAGTCAATGCATCCGTTCACACCAGATCCACTGCGTTGCGTCTCCGCCATGTCTCTGTTTCGTCACTCTGTCCGGCATTCTGTCGAGATGCGCATCAAGTCTATTTTTGATGGATACGGATCAAGAACGTAACACAGAGCGCGTGCGCCAATTCCCCTTCACATCATGGACGACAAAAAGTTAATTTTGGGGGTGGAGAAACACAGACTTGTGTACCACCCCAGACATCCTTTTTACAAGGATAATAGTAGAAAGGAGAAGGCGTGGAGTGAAACTGCAGAGGTTTTGACAGTAAGTTGAATCTTCCAATTAACTATGTAAATACTTGATTTTTAATGAAAGTAACCTGGTTTACCCACATTTGTTATCGCGTTTTCCTGCACGATCTTAATTCTCCTGTGATCATGTGATCTCGCAAATCAGCGCCACGCCGGATCAGATACGGACCACAAACGCATCCAGTGCGAATCGGCGGACGGCCTCGGACGGAATGGGAGTGCGGCGCAGTCGCACCCCAGTGGACACGCATCCAGTGTAAAACAGGGGACAGAGGCCTCATCAGCAGAGTCACCACCACCACTATCACCCATTACACAATGTGAGCAAACAATACTGTAATACACAAAATAAAATGGCAGGAAAAATTCACCCATAATCTCTCGGATGGTGACAGGCTGCTCGAGCAGTGCGGGTGGGCTCTGGCCTGCCATGTTAACAGCAACCACCCTGAAGTTCATCTTCTCTCCTGTTGTCAGCTCCCTCACTGTGTAGCTGTTCTTCACCACTAAATCCTTATTGGCTCGCACCCACTCTGTTTCTAAAAGACCAGGCGGGCAGACATGAGACAGGTGATTTGACACCATGGAAACAGAGGATACAGTAGCAACTGCTGAATAAAGGCATGGAATAGAGAACTGAAAGTCACCTGTGAAAGTAACAAACCGTACAGTTTGAAAACAGCCATATCTGTACTAGAGCAGCACCTTGATGACATAAATGCGCCTTTGGTTGATCATACCATAGCAAGCACTGGAGGAGACTGTATTCGTTCGTCAATGCTGAAGAATCTTATATCCTAGTGCACAATACTGTATAAACTCACAGTGAAACTCAATATTATCATCTAACCATTTATTGCAGGTTAGCAATTTAAAATATATACATATAGCGACAATCAATTTGTTACACACTAGGTATGGGCATTATAAATCTTTTTTTTTTTCCTTGAGAAATTATATGGAATAGCTATTATGACCAGGGTAAAAAAACTTCATTTTGCTGCATTTTGGGCTCACATTTCATTCAGAGCACAGTGATTGCCATGATTTTTCAAACCTGCCAGACACTTACCATAATGAATGTGTTTTCCGAAACAACACGCACTGAGAACACAAATAGTCAAACTAACTCGTATTATGAATGCTTCCAAATGGCAATGAAATGCATTGATATCAAAAGAATTCTATAAAAAGGTACAGCAATATCGCAGGAATGGTAGAATATTTTTTATAACTGGTATATGTTGAATATGGAATATAACTGGAAATGTGTCACTTTCAAATGAAAATCTAGAAATGTCATGTATCTCAAAACAGCAGGAAGTGTCTCATTCTACACCATGCAGCCATAAAATAGATACAGTATTTTCTAGTAGAGTACAAGCTGAAAATCGATTTAATATAAATTTGAATAGTTCTTTAAACTGAATAATTGTAAAATGTATAATCAGCACTTATTTAAATGTGTCCCTTGCCAGTGATTATGTGCTTAAGCTAATGGTCAAAAGAACTTCATATTATTTTCACCTTTTTTTCATTGAACAAGTCAGGCTCTCATCAGGCACTTGGGATTGAAAAGTTAATGTTGTTCACAGTCATACTTGTTTCTCTGTTTTGTGGTATTAGCTGGTTTGTTCTCTCTCTCTATCTGTCTTCCCTTCTCCCAAGATTTTGAGCAGTTCTGTGTTTGAGTGGACTGTGTCCTGTCGACAGGAAGTGCATTGATGGGTGGTTACCTTCTCTGCTAGTGTCCTCCGTCACTGTGCATAATAATATGTAGTAGGGTGGTCTGTGCTAATGTATTCTATACTGTATCGGGTGCTTGGTTTTATGTATTGTGACCTCACTGCCAGGAGGAAAGCACCATTTTCTGCCTGTATCTCCCCTCTTAGCCAGTGTTTGTGATTGGTGGTGATGCTGGATACTGGTTATTGCATTGCCCTGGCTTTCCTTTGAAAAATGGAATATTTTACCTCACCTGCCTCTGTCTATACACATACATATTGTAAATAATTCTTTAAATATTCCACTTAGTGATAATAAACTGGGAGGGGAACTGAATGAAGGAGTTTCCTTCCCAGACTGTAAACGATCATACAAAGTGGAAGTTTTCATCATTCCACCAAAGAAACCAGCATCCAGAATCTCAGTTTCAGTTTCTCAGTTTACTGATGCAAACTTTCTTCATTTAAATAGGATGAGTTTGTTCAGTCCTGCTCAATGTGTCACTTTGCGTCCTGTTGTTAGTCCTTCCCAGTTTGTTCAGTGCTGCAAACGGTATATTTACTCATGACAGCGAATGCTAAAACAAAGGCCTGATTATTAGCTACCCATGGAAGCATGGTCGGGATTTCTTAGTGCCTCTGATGCTGTCTGCAGATGTTTGCCTAGTATGAGGAACGTATCTTGCAGACTTCTTATTTAGCATTCAGTTCAGATTTGTTCAAAGAGATTTATTCATTTGCAAAGTGCACACCATTAACATAGCTAGAAGACAGATCAAACATGGAGGATGTGATTACACCCATCACTGAAAGTTAGGGACACATCTGCATGCGAAGGAGAAGGAAATGCTGCTCATTCATGGCTATTTGACCTTAACAAATATGCAACTATTAACTAGTACAAAAAAAATGATATTCACATATTTAACTTTTAAATCCCTCTAGTGGAGATAAAAATGATGTTCCTATGGCTCTCGTACTTTAAACACTGAGTTACACGCACCATGAATTTTATCAATTTATATTTTACTGTCCCCTGTTTTGTGCTTTGTGGGATGGCTCCGGGCTCATTGTGATTGTGTTCTGCATAAGCAGTTATGGAAGATGAATGGATATTTGCCAGTCTATATTTATTACTCACAACTGTGTGTCCAAGCACCAAGCACAGTGCGTGACGATGAACAAATCACATGCCTGGAAACTAATCATTGATCTGCCTTTGTAGTAAATTAATCAACTAGCTTTTCCAATCACACGACAGCTGACCTCCTTACCTCCTTCCTTGCAGTACTCGATGATGTATCCATCAAGACCACCTGCTCCAATTCTTTCTGGAGGAAGCCACTTCAAAGTGCAGGTACTGTCTGCAACGTCGTCCACTATAAGGCGTGTGGGCTCACTGGTGGGAGCTGAGGTAGGGAAAGAGAAGCTAGCACCTCTAACCTAACTGGCATAGATGAACATGGAGGAATGGCAGAGGGACCCCCGTACCAATGGGCATGAAGGGCTTGGAGTTGAGACTCGGTGGAGACATGCCGATCTCATTGATAGCGAACACTCTCATTTCATACAGCACTCCCTCAATCATCCTCTTGGCCTCAAATGTAGTAGATGTGTAGATGTCGAAATTCAGCTTCGTCCATCTTGACGACCCCTTCTTCTTCCTCTCCATCAAGTAGCCTTAACAAAAATGCAAACAGGACCCAAAGACAGATAAAAAGCACATGATGGCAAGAGACTACTTCAGTTAGTGTGACTGGCATTCACAGTCCCCCATAACTCCTCTGAGATTAGATAGTGCCTTGATACTCTGGCTTTTTGCTGGTAATTATGTTGTGTGTGTACACAAATAGTTTGTGTACTATTTCAAGCCAGTCATAAAGATATATATATATATATTGTATGACCCTGCTGGAGTCCATTGGATTCCTCATGTCTGATGGAGGATATGTGATGGAAGACTCCCATAAAATACACATACTTAATAGAAGAGTGATTTATTGGCAATGACTAGAAATTATGTCTTTAAATTTAGGAGCCCTGCTGCTCAAATTAGCCAATGTAGATTGCTGCAGGAAAGAGTGTGCAGTTTAATGTGGTTTATATCAGGCATTAACATCAATCATGACACTTTCTTTATAACTCTGCCAATATCGCCATACGCGATACACAAAACCTTAGTGGTTTTAATGAAGGGAATAGACTTTATTGACATTATGCAAGTAAAAAAAAAATGTATGTTGTTTATGTCTTAATCTGAGAGGAGATTGTGGAAATATCTTTGTTTCCTTATGTAAATTAATAATTGCCATCTTTGTCAAAATTTCTTTCACCCAAGCAATGATGTGTATAGAATTTAACAATACAAAGAATGTTGCCTTATTCACAGTCTACCAGCTAAGTGCAATGCTGAATGAAATAACAGAGAGAAAAACATTTACCTTTAATGGGGACGCCTCCATCAAATTTGGGTGGCTCCCAGGTAACAGTGGCACAGTCCTCTCCTACTGATAAACACTTCACACCTTCTGGGGGGTCCGGCACATCTGGAGGAGGGAACGGTGTCACAACATTAGGCACTGATGTGTGTAAAACAGGCACAGGTCGGGGCACAGCACATTGAAAAGGGGCAGCGATTTACATTTGGAGAGGCCTTCTAACGGCAGACAGCTTCAGCAAGGGGTTAGGAACAGTGTTTCCCAATCTGGTCCTCCATTAACCCCTAGACGGTCCACATTTTTGCTCCCTCCCAAGAAGCAAAAATTTGGACTGTCTGGCAGGGAGCTTGGAGGGATAAAAAATGTAGACCGTCTGTGGGTCCCCAGGGACCGGGTTGGGAAATACTGTTGTAGAGACCAGATACAGACCCACAATGCGGATGTTGAGTGAGGCTTTGTCTTCTCCAGCTGGGTTGGTGACAGTGATGGTGTAGCTTCCCCCATCATCCCTCTCAGCTCCCTCTATCACGAAGCTGCTGAGGTTTTTCCTGCTCTCCACCCTCACCCTTCCTTCAGTTGCTGTGATAGGCTACGACACCATTACACCAAATTATGAATTCAATGTACAGAACACATCGGTGTACTTATTGACACATACTGTGGCAGATCATGTGTCTCTTTCGGTCAATGGCTAATTCCATAGTATGGATAGTAAAGCTAGCTGGTCACTGTACAGATTGACATCAATCGCTATTGCAGTTCCTTCCTCACATTGTTCTCTTTCATCCAGCAGACCGTAGGAGCAGGTTCCCCGGTTATTTCCACATCCAGGCGAAGCTTGTTACCAGCCACAACAATGATGGTGTTCTGAGAAACTACATTCCCGGTGGTATCCAGGTGGATTTTTGGAGGGTCTGAGCAAAAAGAGGGGAGACAGTGAATATAACAATACTCACATTTTATACGTGCATACTGTACACACACACACACACACACACACAGTTATGTAATCATATCTTTCTGGGGACTGCTCATTCATTTCTATGGGAAAAATGCTAATGCTAACTATGAAACACTTAACCCCCACCCAGCCCACCCAGTTGGTCTTCCTATCTAAATGGGGACCCATTCATTCATT
>JAODKF010016204.1:0-21363 GCA_026779585.1 Mormyrus proboscirostris
TCCTCTTCCTAGATAGTCCGCGCTTCCTAGATAGTGCGCCCCTGGCGACCGTTAGCAGTAAAAAAGATAGATAAGCCTCACCGTTATACAAGCTGCAGGGTCCAAAGCAATTGAAAATAGTAGTGGCTTATAGTCCGGAAATTACGGTAACTAATATTTTAATAACCATTGAAATATTACCGGCTTGTTAAAAACAAAAAAAAGGTGAAATGTATTTGTCTAAGCTATTTAAATATTCACTGAATAAAAACATTTGTGATGGTTTGATGCCAGGGCTGGGTGATATGGTAATTATTTTTATCGTGAATTATTTTCATGCCAGTCAAGATCGATAATTATCATGATACAAGTCAAGGTATTTCTTTTCTTCAAAGGCTCCATTTTGCTTGAAATCCCCTAAGCATTCCACTTAAACGGATTCAGAACATGAAAAAGATGACAATTTGAATACACTGTAAACATATATCCAATTTAAATAAATAAATCATATAAAAATAAACTCATAAGCTGTAACACTAGGAAATGCAGATGGTAGGGTTTGTTGCTGGATTTTTCCTCACTTGCTCACCAATATGGGTTGCAATTTGTCCCATTATTCTTCAGATTTAAAGTGGAAACCTTAATGAATGATGTCTCTTAAGAGCTTGCATTCTACATCTTCTATTGGCGGACAATTAGAGATGCACCAATCCGATGTTCGGATGGTATCGGCGCCAATCCAGATCTATTTTTCGGAACAGGTATCGACCATAAGAAGATAAGAAACATAAGAAATTTACAAACGAGAGGCCATTTGGCCCATCAAGCTAGTTTGGGGAGAAGTAATAACTCAGAGTTGTAAATTTTGATCTAGCTCTGATTTAGAGGAACCCATGGTTTTAGCTAGCACTACACTAGCAGGAAGATGATTCCATACTCTAAGTACATGCTGTGTAAAAAAAGTACTTCCTCAAATTCATTTTAAAATGTTCTCCCGCTAATTTCCAACTTACGATCACAGGTTCTAGTATTTAAACTAATATTGAAGTAGCCATTTGGCTGAACAGCATCCAGACCTGTTAGAATCTTGTATACCTGGATGATGTCCCCCCTTAGTCTCCTTTGCGCGAGGCTAAACAGATTCAGCTCAGCTAACCTCATAAGACATTCCTCTAAGACCAGGAATCATTCTAATAGCCCTACGCTGCACCCTTTCCAAGACTTCCAAGACCTTAAGTCTTTCTTAAGGTATGGTGACCAAACCTGCATACGATATTCTATATCCTAGGAGGGGTCTTACCAAGGAAGTATATAATTGTAGCATCACCTCCCTTGACTTAAACTCCACACACCTAGAGACATGCTAACTAGTTACAGGACCCGGTGCTCATATAGTCCCCTGTCTTCCTGACCTGTATGGTCGGGTTGTTGGCCTGTTTTTTCACTGGTACTTGTGACTAGTGACATGGTGAATTGCAACAGCAATAAAGGGTAATCATCATCATCATCATCATGTAACCCATACGTGACAGATTCATGTCCGATGCTTGCTTATTTAGATTTTGGCAGTCTCTAAAAAGATAGATTTAACATGAAATACAAACTATTTGTACAGTCAATTGCACGACAGCTTTTGCTCCATTTCAGATGTGCTCTTTGCCACATTCAAGCTGACCGTTCACGCTGCCTCTCAGTTTTTTGCTACTCAGTGGGTGTGAGCGCAGACTTCTGCCTGCTGTGACATCATGCGCATACCCTTTTGCAGCAGGAGAAGCTTAAAAACAGTGAAATGTGTGCTTATTTTAAAAATAACACATAATTATAAATATTTATTACATTAAAATATTAAAGTAAAAAGAGCTCATATCAGAATCTATCAGTATTGGCAGTTGTGAATCGGATCGAAGCTGAAAAAATGCGGATCAGCCCATCCCTAATGGCAGTGCTTAGACTGATGAAATAAGTTTGCAATATCTCCAGTTTTAGTTGGCACAAGTTTTTGGTGGAGTTACTAGTATACACCACCTGTATACCTTAAGGTGAACAGATAAATCCAAGTCAAGGAGAGCACTTTGAGCTACTTCAGGTTTCACAAACTACTTTAAACGGAAAGGTTCCCGTGCTTGGCTCAATTGGTTCCTGTGCTTTGACTTGTTTCCTTGACAGAAAGACTCACCCAGCGGTTTCACATTAACATTCATGTAACATGTATAATTACAGAAGACTGATCAATCAGCACACAGCAACAACTTACATTTACGTTGCTTAAATGAAATCCAGGTCCATTTAAGAGAAATGGTACTTTACAAATCCTGTCCTAGCTCAAAAGTGTCCTCCCTGACATGGATTACCCGATCACCCTAGTTTACAGTGTCTCCTTTTTTAAAAGATGATGTTGTAGCTGAACTCACTTTCTACACCAAACTTTCCTCTGAGGAAGGACATCTCTATGATGATTCCAAATTAATGACATGCTTTGCCAACTCAACCTTGCTGTGCATTTGTTGGGCATAAATTGTCCACTCATAAAAGACTACCATAAGATTAGTCGGAATTGTGTTTATGTAAAGTGGTAGGCTGATGATATGACTATACAATGTTCCTTGTCGATATTTTACTGAAGATTTTCATTTTATCGTTTAAATGTTTTATGACGATAAGTCGACATATCATTTGTATCGCTCAGCCCTAGTTGGCGCCCCATCCTGGGTTATTCCCTGCCCTGGGCTATACCCTCCAGGATAGACTCCAGTCGCCTGCAAACCTGCATAGGACAATCGAGTACAGAAAAAGGATAGATGGATGGATGAAAATGGTGCTTTTCTGCCTTCTGTTTTTTTCCCCATCAAAAGCATGCTGTATTGCTGTCATAGTTGCCAACAATGAGATCCCCAGCAGTTAATTTAATTCTATGGCATTAAATCAGTTCTCCAGCACCAGTAATGTTCCAAAAGAACACACAGCCCATCGGCTCCCCTAGCCACAACACTTCAGCATCATGCAGCTACTACTCCTGTAGCTTTTTTCCAGAAATTTCTCAGCTGGCTGCTTATATACCTCACCTTATAACCACAAAAATGAAATCAAATATAATGTCTAAACGTAACTGCCCCAGTACAAAACCAAAACCTAAACCCCACTCCCCTGTCTCAAATGATGATGAATGCTAATCCACCAAACATTGCTTCGCTGAAGAATACAACATTTCTGCGATGTCATTGTGTGATGGTCACGATGAAGAGACTGCTAAAGCTGTGAGAGCAGTATTTTCAGTTAAACTGCTCTCACACCAAGGCCCAAATTAGCATGAAACAAGCCTAACCTCTTAAAAACAGCAAAATCAAGCACACAAGTTTTGAGGAGGAGTCACTAACAGCACATTTTAGTTTCCCTGTACTTCTGGAACACTTGGATGACTTCATTACACAAAACTGAAAAAACATATTTCCAGTTATTAATGATTACGATGGCAGAACTGGTGTAAATGAGCAGCTAGCAGAGAGAGACCTTAACACAACCCATCAGGAACAGTGTCCGACAACCCTGCTAAATAACCTCAGGCAACCAGTCAACCTGATTTCGTAAGCGACTGGCCAACTATAATTTTTCCCCTTCTAAATGGAGTTTATGTAACACAGACTGGTGTTGCTAAATGCTGATGGTAAGAGGACATTTGCTTCAACCAGCACAGACCAACGTCAACAGAAAGTTTTAATAAGCAAGTCCCATATGTCAAAGCAAGCCTTTACTGGTAAAACTTGGTTTTAAAAAAATTGGATTTGAATGAATTCCACCAGAACTCCTTGTTTAATATGTTGGTATATAATGCGTGTACAATATAAATATCCAACAATCCGTAAAAGTCATTCCAGCCTGCTTCCTATGCAAGATACATTCTACTCAAGTTATATCCAATAACCAGACAGTTAGCTCTGGGATATTTTTAAAAATGCTTAGAAGTTAATGCTCAAGGAAGGAAATAAATCCCACTCTTCCCTTTGCAATCAATTCCAGTATCTCTGCAAACAGAGAAGCCGAACAAAAAGCAAACAAGCCCAATGGTCAACAACACAAAATCTTGCCTTTTTCCCCCAGTTTGTTTCATATGGACATTCGGTTTAAAGTGGATCTTGGTTCCAAGGAAACCAAAACAAGAATTATGGATTTTAAATATAACTTCATTATGGTGTGTAGCTAAATCACTGCATTTTGAAACCAGAACCAATCCAAAGCAGGCAAGACAGGAAGTAAACATTTGATTGTTAAGAAAGCTGTTGTGTCCTAGTTAAGATTCCAGACCTATGGCCTACAACTTCCAGGTTCCTCTTACACAAATGATGTAACGTAAAAGGTAGATACCTATTTGTTCTGGTAAATAAAAACTAAAATAAAACAATCAAGAATTATACATGTACATATGCATATGATATAATAAATTGCCCTATTTAATCTCAAACAATAACAAAAACCAAACATTTCTGCTATTAATGAGGTTCTCTTAGTCTAGTTACAACCCACATCTTAATGCAAATGAATATACAGTATTATTGAAAGTCATAATAATCCTAAATTCACAGATTACAATCGATTACAATTTTCAATATCAGACCCATCATTTCTTCTCCAATTAACATAGCATTGCAGTTCAAAACTTGCTAATTTCCCACAAGTTCTGTATATCCATAAGGGTTTTATTTTAACATTGAATAGTCAAAATGCAAAATTATATAAAATTAACATAAGATATGCTGAAAACATTACAGGATCAACAAATTTGACATTTACGTAAAAACATGAACTATGGGAAACAAATTAAAATCACTGATTTATATATTCAGAACAATGATCTGTTTTTCACTTGGAAGCAAAACATCCAAAACAACATGATACAAATGTTTGTAAAATTTCCTAAGCAAATAGGTAATTGACAGGGAGTTTTGCAGGCTGCGCAAGCTTGCTCCTCCGAGTCATTCGTTCTCAATTTTCAGCTAAAAAAAAAAATGGAAGCGTGACTAGTGTGAACAAAGAAACATGACAAATGCGTAGAGAAAGAGTGTCGTGGGAGGGAACACGAAAAGGACAGGACTGTACCAAATACGAGTAATACAAAAGTTGTAATAATTACACATACAGACATGGACAAATCCAGACTAAAAAAAAAAGTATCAACAACAATAGAACAATACAGCTCAATAGTCCATAAAAAAGTATATGCCCATTTCTGAATTGAAGATGAAATTAAAAGTCCATGCACAGACATTTGAATAAATATACATGGATTTGAGTCTTATTTAAAATTACAAGTAGACAAGCAGCCCCCTTTATTTGCAAACACACATGTGGAAACCAAACCCTTACAAAAGAACTGACACTGAGTCAACCGACAACAGTTCCAACCGCCCATACACCAACAGTCAACAGTGGGTTGGAAATGCCAAACTGCTAAACATGGACTGTACCAATCTGAGGCAAGCCACACTGTGAGAGGGGGGTAGGACTTTATATAACCCAGTCTTATTTGGTCTACAAATGCAGCAAATTAATGTCTTTAATTTCTCATTTATGGATATCGTAAATGTTTGGAAGTTGAAATTAGGGAGTATATGACCATCTACATGTCTAAACAAAACCAAATAATCAATTAAAATACAGCAACTATGTTAGGAAAGCATAAAATAACTCATGGACTGAATCATCTGCCATTTTTGAATTGCACTGCCCTACCACAAAACCTACAGCCTAGACTTTTTCACTCAATGGTTCTGCCCATTTCAGAGTCATGAATTCAACACCAAATCAGACCACACTCTCTCTCTCTCTAATAGTATTGTAGAGTCAGCTGACTTGGACATCACAGACCAGTTAGTTTTCTGCATGATATTTAGTAAGGGAATACTGCTCTATGTGGTAGCAGGGATAGCTCACTCCCTGACAGTACTCCCGATTCTGGTGTTCTCATCTCATCTTACAAAATCTAGAAACATACCCTTTTCCAAACCACATCCTGGTCAGGGTCGGAGGGGCCCAGACAATACATGGTTCATGGCCAGGAGACACCCTAGATTGGATGCCAATAGCTTTAAATCTACTTTTATCATTAGCCATTTAAGAAGAAACAATTCTGTACTTTTAAATGAAGCTTGTTGAAGAGAAATTAAAAATAAGCTTCATCCTTCTCAGAGCCTGTTACAAATTACATCCCCCACGTAGCTGAAGCAGTGCAATTAGTTAAATTAAAAACATTTCCAGCTCACAATAATTGCAAGCATAGCCTAATATTCTTTAAGGTTTTCTTTGCCCAAATTAAAAGAAAATTCAAACATATTGTAGGATTCTGATTTCCATATTCACTTCATGTTAGAAGTTATAATTCAACAATAGTTGAGAGGTATTATTCATGGCATTATATCCATATGCAACTGCATAATGCCACTGTCTTTCCTGATCCTATATTGATATCATATGCAACTGCAACCAATCTGATTTGGAAAACAGGTGGGTGAAGCACACACAACACAATAAAAGAGATTCTATTATACTAAGGTTTCAGAGCTGCTCCTGAACACTAAGAACTACCAGTCTGTTTATTGTGTCTGTCAGCCAATCAGGAAGCAAGGGCAAGTAAACCGGTTTAATCTGGTTCAGTCCTGTCCAAGCCTGCTGCATTACTCACATTTTTGGGAGGGGGAGGGGGGACTGCAGTGTAATTTTCTCGAGGTACTCTCCTGTATTCATTTCTCAATCTCTATCTTAAAAAGCCAACAAAATTTTTAAAAGTATAATTTGAAAAATGACTCAACTATTCTTTAAATTTCCCCTAAATATGATACATAACAGGCAATAAAAAAGTCAGAAGACATGCCCATTTATGCAAAATAACCAATAAAAAAACAATACAACAGTCATCAAGGATTTGATAAACAAAAAGGAAATAACTACTGCAGGCCACAGGAAGAAAACAACCACAGTGTTTATAAGATTAAATCCTTACATTGCGCTTACCCTATTTGTAATTTATTGCACAAAATATTTCAGTTAACGTTAAATTATTGGGTTTTGTGACTGAACAGATTTTTAAATATATAAATACAAACTCTACTGTTAGGAATACAGTTTGGCTAGTAGTGCACAATAAAAGACATTATACAGAACTTCTGTACTCAAGGGTGACCTCAATCATGCAGAGATGACAATACACAAATGAGGTCAACTTCTTGATCATGTAAGAAAATTTGAAAATAAAAATTGCTGAAGTGTGTGAAACAGCCAGTAAGTGCACATTACTATTCAGATAGCTAGGCAGAAATTCTTAACACAATACATTAAGAGATTTTATTCATCCATATCTGCCTTTTCTGTGATTGTTCCTCAAAATGAATTCATTTACAAAATAAAAACACAGAAACCGGTAGCTCTGAGAATATGACCAACAGTGCTTGTGGCCAGTTTTGCTATGCAAATAAACGATTTTCCGGCTGTTCACATTACAAGCTGCCTTCTTCCCTTACACGATTTTGTTCACTCTTTGATAAAAGGCATAGTTGCCAGTTTTATTTTTTTTTAACATGCCTAACAGTTATAACTGCAGTGGCATCACTGGTGCATTGCAGCTAGAAAATACTGCAGTTGCAGTTTTGTGGTTGATATAAATAGCCATGTGCCAATCACCCTGTTACTCTCTCAAGCAACGTTACCAGTAATACAGCATAATTATAAACTAATTTTATTTTCTCATTAGTGTGACTGGGGAGGGATTCGATATGCATCGCTTCTACAATTGCACAGAAATGGACGAATTAAACATACCTACTGCAGAAAATACAGCACTTCTGTAACAGGACAAACACTCAGGTCTACATTCCTGGCATGCATTGGTCACCCAGTGCAGTGCGATAGCAAGCGAAATATCAGCCTGAATCCACTATGAACAATAGATATCATTTACTACAAATAGAGGATCTTGAAAATATCATTCAAGAAGAAATTATGAGGCAGATCAATAAGGTGGGAAAATTTTAGCATGATTTTCGCAGTGCCCCAACACCCCTCTAAAAGATTAGTATTTGGTTGTTATCTTGAAATACTGCATTTCGTTAAATGATTGCATCTTTCTCTATTTTATCTCCTCGACTGCCTGTTTGAATAAATGTTTCAAATATAAAAGTGTGCGCACTCACACAGAAGATTAGCAGTGAAAGGTTTCTGCGCACTGCCATTTTAGTGCTCAACCACAGCAGTGCCCATCCCCCACCCCCATTCTTGCTGGCTGACGGCACCTGGACTCATTCCCTGCAGAGACTCAAAATGGCCACCAGCGCTGCTGAAGGCAGCCAGGCTTGATCCCCAGCAGCTGCGCGCTGCACTGAAGGGCTCAGCCACTGGCAAGGCAAGCTGACTATAGTTCACTGGAGAAGTGTGAAGACAAGAGTAACGTTTTCTTCAGCGTTGTAGTTCTGCGCAACTGGTTTGTTCCCCCACACACAACTGTTACGGCAGAAATATAGGCAAAACAATTTGTAGACTATAACATTTAGTTATTTCAATACAAAAAGAAGCTCAAAGTCGCCCACTTTTGTGGGTTAATTCATACTTTGTCTCATTCTAGACTCATTTCGTGAAAGGGAGCATTTTGTGTGTTTACTGAAGCTATTCATAGGACCCCAGGATTTGTTGTTGATTGAGTCTGGTCCTTAAAGGAAATGAATTGATATAAAGTGATCACCAGTCCTAGAGGGGAGGACAGACATTTCCCAGGATCCTTTGTGTCAGCAACCACAACTGTAGCTATTCCGTTAGAGTTCTTTTGCAATCCCTGCTCTTATGCCAGCTCATAACTGATTAATCCACACCACTGACTTTACAGATAATTTGATCCTAAATAAGCAGAAAGACATAGAGGAATATTATCTACGAACTGGTAACTAACCAGCGGGAAACACTCGTGTCCAGCAGGCCTAGCAAGCCTAGCAGGCAGTGCATCCATACGCTCAGCTATTTCATGAAATTTGGTAAAAGGATTATGGGGGAAAAAAAACTTCTTGCTCCACAACAGAAAAGAAAGTTGTGTTATTCTGAAAGACCATTGAAATCACCTCTTTATAACAGTGCATTAAAGTAACCCCATAAGGGTGATATTTTAAAATAAAAAAGTATATTAGAAAACTTGCAGTGAATGTCAACCCACCAAAGGAGGCCGCTTTGTAATCGCTAACAAAAATCAAGCATTTTATTTTTCACGTCTATAAAAGGCAAGATGTACTGTAAATGGTTTGGAAATGCTTGGAAATCTCACCTGGTGTGATCTATGATAAGTGAAATACCAGAGCCTGTATCAAAGTCCATCTGAGCAGTAGTTCATTTAATTATCCTACTAAATCTCATTCAGTAGTGGTCAAGGAACATTTCTGGCCACAAATAACCTGTTACTGTGCCCTCATGATACAGAACTTAGACTAAATCCTAAGTCACACATACTGCTGGGCATACAGGTTTCAGTTATGAAAGAAGAAACTGCATCAGGTAGAGCAAAGCCACAAACATGTATTGTATAATATAGCAGTTAGTTGCCAGAGGGGCCAAAATGACATATGAATGCAGTGGAACATGTCAGCACCCATGCCCCTGCAGTCCAGACCCACTGGAACAGCAGTGCAGATGTCAGCAGTTACCACGACAACCAGAATGAGAAAAATGCAGAGCTCTCAGTTTTGGATTGGCATTTAGATGAGTCATGCAGTGTGCACTGCATCCAGTGGCAATGCTTCACAAAGCCTCAGGCTCCTACACCGTCCCCCACCCCCAGGCATTGTGGGTCAAATGTGTAAGGCAAGCCTATCAGAGGGAGGGGTGATTCTCAGTAGGCCCTTGAATCAATCATGCTTAAAGTAGACATTTAAAAATAACTAGACAATAAACAGTTTCTGTATACACAGAAACCACTGGTAAAAACCAAGTCAAGTATCACGCATCAAGTGTAAAATAATTAAATAACGAATAAAATGTCGAGGAAGGTCATTGAAGTAGAGCAGAAGAACCAGGCAAGCAATAATCAAATGCTGACCTTCCAGTGGTTCACCCAAGACAGAGAGTACTAGCATGCAAGTATCTCCACTATAATCAGGGTATATTTGAAGCTTTAATATACCAAATGTTCAAGGCACGGTATATGTTAGCCATGACAGCTAAATGTTGCAATCTCTAGGTGTTGATTCCTGGGAGTTGAAAAAAAGTCGAAGAGCAGTCAGGTCGAAAGGCACTGAGATCTGCTGTCAGATGTGAAAAACTCATAACATTGTCCTTATTGTTATAAAAGGATGTTACTGTCATCAAGAAAAAAACATAGTTTTTCTCCACTAAATAAATATCAGTTGAATTAATGACTGAAGCATACAGACTAATAACTTTACAGTCGTAAACATACCAGAAGGAAGTGAAGCTTGATGTACACCAAGAGGGAAAACACAGTCACAGTTAATTTTTAAAACAGCTCATAGGACAATAAGGAAGACCAGGATTGCTGTAGTCTGGCTCCCATGGCTTCCAGAATACACCAGGCTGTAAACCAATCAGCTTACAGAGTGACTGTAGGCAAAACATGCTGTCCACTGAAGTACCATTTTCACAAAACTTACGATTGTGATACACGATCAACATGAAGCATGGAATGTTGACCATTATAGACTTGCAAATTAAGAATTTATAATCTCAAAAAAAACAAAACAAAAAAGTTTAATAAATGAATTGCACAAATGGAAGGTACACAGAATAGATAAAGGATAATAGTGATGTAAGCGTAAATAGTTTCTTATTAACCAATAATCATATGAAACAAACTAGACTTCAAAACCTTAGGACCCATGGGCGAACCACTGATATTCAAGCAGGCCACCATAGGAACACAAACATACAAAAAACTCTTCTAACATTCTCTTCACACCTTTATTCCCATAGCAAATTCACCAGGGAAAAACAATTGGAGAAGAAAAAAAAAAAAAAAAGATCAATTCAGTGACCAAAAATATACACATAAATTTATTTGCTAAAATACATGTCATTTCATAAGACATCACAGCACGAGAACACAGAGCGATGTTGTACCAGTTAAAAAACTTGAAATTATATTAATATACATTAAGCAGAAAATACATAAAACTCACCGTTCTGCCGCGAATAGCCAGTAAGCGAGAATTATCCGCTTTAGTCTTTCTTTCGTAACGTTTTGCTAGCTTCACGTTGTGTCTGTATGTTCAGCTCAGTGAGTCAGCTGACTAAGTACCATCAACATGAGGGTGATGTAGTCACACACACAGAAATGGTGTCGCCAAAGACTACAACACGAGGCCTCTCTCCGTCAGCGCGCCTTCGCTCTGGCCAGCCAACAGTCAGACTAACTCTCCCTCTCTCTTCCTCTCTCCCGCACAAAGCAGCAAGGCAGTTGGGGGCAGGGCTTAGAGGGAGAGGAAAGGGGGGGGTGGAATGCGCACGAGGGAGAGACAAAATAAGCACCTCCCACCAGCTGTCTCATGTTACAAACACGTTACAGCCAGACACCAAATTAACTGGGTCTTCTTTCCCTTTTTCAGTTTGGAGATTTTACATTTAAGACACATGTGATGATTCATGCCTGTAAGCACCGCCTGTTAGCCCTCTATTTTGTTGCAGCTTTAAGATACACCAGCAAAAAGATGCTTGACAGTTACATAGGATTTTTAGTTTTGAGTTATTTGGTAAGTGATAAATATGTGCCGCATTTCTTTTGCAGATAGAGTATTCTGAATACCCTCCTCCGTTCCTTCTCCAAACCCTCTCTCCCCCGCGATCTCCTGGAAGAACGATTGTCTGTCATGCCCCAATTAATCATTTAAAGAGAAAACATACACAGGGAATGAACTACAAAAAGCAAAATGTAAAGTACACCAACAGGCCACAATTTCAAACACAATGTATATACCCTGATAGACCTGCGAATCATCAGTTACTTCTAATTACATTTCACAGTTCAAGTTTTTACTGATTTACAGGACAGCCTGTCTTTTTTTTTACCCATCACCCCATTTCCCACCTTCCTCCATCTCCATGCTTAATCTCAGCCCCATTTTCTCCATGTCACACACATGCACTTCGAAGAGAGAGAGCCTGCTGCTCTAATTACATTCTGTGGCTAAGCTGGCGTCTCCACCCAAAGCATGCAGCTTTTACCCATTTATAAAGCCGATTCGAGGTATTCAGGTTAAGGACTCTGCTTAGGAACCATACGGTAGGATCCCCGCCGGGACTCAATCAGACAACCTTCAGGTATGAAGTCCGCCATGCTACCTGCTGCCTTCCAGCTTTAGCCACCTGTGTGAATAAAGGGTCACCTGAGCGCCATCTGTTCCATTGTGTAAACGTCAGAGTAACAACACAGAGAAAAACACACAAAAGAAACACAGATTAAACGTTCACCAACTCCCCTCCCCCCCCCCAACCAAAAATGGTACAGTCTGCTGGTGCCAGTAAGAAACTTGCTTCACTGCACATGAGATCACAAAAAAATGCAAAAAGTGAAAATTCAAGTCAGGTGACACACATAACCTGGTTACACATTTTTATATTTATATTTATATTTATATATCTCCCCTTTGGTCTTGTATGTTTTACTGTGAGTTTAACTTATACTGAACTGCATTTAAGTTCAAACGAAGGGCTGTGCTACTTTTAAAGATGGACTCAGGCCTGACTGTCTGTGCACATAAGGGCTGCAATTCAAAATGGCCCGGAATGAAAAGCAGAGCAGCGTTCCTCCCACATGCCCCACTAAACATCACTAGAACTGCGGGCTGAAATTCATTCACACTCACGGCACAGCTGAATCCATTCCACACACACTAGTGCCACTCGACAAGAAGCACTGCACATGGCAAGCAGAGAGACACATGGGAGAGGGAAACAAGGGATGATCTGGCAAACAGAATTAGGAGGACAGGTAAACCATAGACCTGAAGTGAAGAAAGCGAAAACCAGTGGAGGAGGAGCTTATCAGAAGTGTGATGGGAGGAGACTGCACAACAAGTTTGCAAAAGCAAACCTTAACCTGATGCAAATACAGCACTTTTACAGATCACTGCAAATAACCAGCTGTAGTCCAGCTAAATGGTTGTCTAAAGAGAAACTTCTGAGCATGGCATATGATTTTTGGTTACAGTTCAGGTAATAAGCATCTCATTTTGAATATAAAACTCAATATAATTCACCTTATTGATTATTTAATATTCATGGATTCTACTTCTATTGATTCTTGTTGCTCGCTTTTCTCACTACATGATTAGAGAGTGCAAAATTTATCATATGAATAAATTAATTAACAGGCATAATAGCTGATTGCACAAGAATTTTTGCATTGCATATAAGAATAACTATTGATTCAAATTAAATGCACAAAACAAACAAAAAAAACACAGCACAGCTATCTCCAAGTCAGCCATTTTGTGTTTCTTTCCCTTGAAACCACCTCCCAATGAACCTAAAATGTCTGCTGATTTGCCTGGAGTTCCACCACTGGCCTATAGATGGCTCCACAACAGGACTCACAAAAAGAAAAGCAATTACATTACCATGTAAAATTTTCCTTGTATAACTAACTTTAACTATAATTACAGATTACCAGTTGACAGTATTAGACAACTTTCACAGTTCATTTTCAGAGCATTTTGATCCAAATACATTAAAGTTTGGTTAAATTAAAAACAATTTTAAGGATTACTCTTATAGGGAGACAAAAATAAGGGTCAATATTTGTATTGTACTTCGTTTCGACTGAAAGAACATTAGCCCATAAAACAAGTAATCATACCTAAAACCTATACACTCAGTTTAAACTAACATAAACCTCTGAAATCAAAGCCTATATATGCCTATGTTCATTATAACATATGCAAGAAACAAATATAATTGAGATTCGTAACATATCCATCTGGGGAAAGTCTAAAAGAGGTCAATGGCAGCTAGGCCAAGCTAGGTGCTGCGGTTTCACTCACGTGCACTGCAAGGGGAACCAGGAATAGAAAGCACACAACTGTCTTGCTCACTGGCTCCTCCTCCCCCCCTCGCTCTGCTCCGCTCCGCTCCCCTCCCCCCTCTCTCCCTCCCCGCTTCAAAAGGGGGAGGGAAAATGGGAGGGAGGAAGCCAGCTACAGCCACAGCACAAAGAGAAGAGAAAAAAAAAACGAGTGAAGATGAGACATTACAGTCAGAGGAAACAGTCAGACTGTGTTGCAACAGCTTGTAAAACAAAGAGGGGGAGGAGGAGGCAGAGCATAATCAAAGGAATGCAAGAAATGTGAACAGAAAGGCAAGGAAATGAGTGTCCGTGCGTGTAATCAGGCGACGTTTGTAGGTGACTGTGTACGACGTGTGCGAGAGTGAAAACTAGAGCATGTTCCTCGATATTGACTGGGGAAAACAGGCTTCAGCGTGAAAAGTGATTGCGAAAATTCTTTAGCTTAAAACCACGAAATGTACATATTACATTGCAATATTTACAAATTATGCCTTTATTACAAACACATTTGCAAAACTGTTAAAAACGAGGCCAATCATGCAAAAAAAATTGACAAACAAGTTTGTCTGTTATGTCTATTAGCTGAGACCATGTTGGGTTAAACAGAAATTAAATATTCTAAATTTGAAATTTCATGACATTATGGTTTCATTATGCCAGTTTCTTCATAACAATCATACTTCTAACTGGACAAGTGAGCTAGCTAAAGATCACAATATTAATCTGGCATGGGATTTTTTTCTTCAACATTAATAAAAGGAGAATCAAACATTCAAGGGAACATACATTAGGTCATTAAGTCTGTTTATGCAAAGTATTATATATTAACATACATAACAAAAACAGAAGAGAATTTGGCATTAGACAGGTTTGGTAAGCTTGCATCTATGTTAAGCTTGTCAGCGTTTATGTGATCTTTCTAATTAAGGAATGTCACCAGTTTTAAGTCAGGCTGTATATTTTTCAGTTTACCACTTAGTTCAAGGTGCCATCTGTGAACTACAAAAGATGACTTAACAGTATACAAGTAAACATGGTAAGTAGGGTCAGGCCTGCATTTTAATGATCTCTAGCAGCATTTTATCTACTTGCCAGCCATGTACCACAATGAATACAGCTACAAAAATATAGGTAAGTAATGAGTTCTTGCAGCTTTTCCTTTTTAACCATATTTTTTGTGCCCTCCAAGCACCCAGAATGAGATTCAGTTATGAGAGACACACCAGCTTATGCAAAACAATACAGACATATTAAGTTATTTATTCCTAACTCACTATTATCACTCTGTCGCTATGGCAATTGCAGCTTATTCTGAAGATGATCCGAGCTACCACAGATTTTTTTTTTTAGTAAAAGTAAATTGTAAAATAACCAAATGTAGTTCCAAATTCATTTTAACTGCTAGTGATTTAGTAGTTAAAATCTCAAGCTGATTAATGAACAAATTCTCATTATCGCATAACATTCTTGCCACATTAGGTTGGATTTTAGTAAAAACAAGCCAGAACTGAAAATAAACCTCAACATATTACATTAAAAATATTTGTGTCGATTATTGTACAAGTTAGAGACATAGCTAAATCAAATGGCAATGCTAGATCGTCGTATGACAGGCCCCATATAAAATCTCCACTTAGAAAAATAAAAAAAAATAAAAAATAAAAAAAAAAAAACAGCCAATTTGTTCAAGGCCAACAAGACTGACTGAAAACACACTGTCTTGGGAGGAAAGGTGGCTCATTTAACTCAATGATCCCAGCATGAGCACCTCTGAAAACCAAGTCACTCTGGAATCATGGACTGCCAGAGTCAAAAATACATACAAGTCAATAGGTTTGCTGTAACACGAGTTCGTATGGAAAAGGAATACGTCCTACAACAGTAAGTCCTTGCTCCCCCTGCCCTCAAAAGCAGTGGTGGCAAATAACAGAAATATTAACTGATACCATCAAAATCAGATAATAAGCTATCAGATATTCACCAAAGCTTTAGTCACTAAATCGTAAATAACACTAATAGTTAACAGTAATTATAAATTTAACTCCAATCTTGCTATAAAATTTACTTCGTTATACATGCTCCTATTTGAGCAGCTCGATACAAAAAAAAATATACATTTGACCACTAGAAGGAGTAAACCACTTTATTGTTGTCATTTCACAACTCCAGGTGATCAATATATAAACTACCAAATTTTATTGAACAGAAAAATCGACACAACATTTTAAGATGGAAAAGTTCAAAAAGGCTCAAACAAGTCAGGCCATGTTTTTCTTGAAAAAAATCCATCGTAGACCTTTGCTGTGTAAGGCTCACGATTCTCACACCCCAAAAGCATAGGAGCCAAAACTTACAGCACACACAAGTAGAATTACATCAAAATATCAGCACCAAAGCAAAAATATGTAAGAAATTCCACGCAGCATAAGAATTCAATACCATAAGAATCCTCATAAAAATAATACACGGTAATAACACATTCAAAAGACCAAAATTAGAACACAAATGCTTTGAGGAAATTTTTTTTTTAGAATCTTTCGTTTCTCTAGCTAACAAAATTGCTGGCATGACAACAGCAAAAATTAAAAAAAAAAAAAATAAATAAATAAATTATTAACCTTTATAATGAAAAATCAAAATATAGCTACGAATGCAATTACATGTGTGCTAATGCACAAGTGTTTCAAAATATATAGGTAAAAAATAACATATGCATTTTGATTTATTTTGTGTACCTCGTTTTATAAAGGTGAAAAAGGAGAGAATATTGAAGAAAAACAGCTAACGAGAAAAAAAGGGAAGGTGGTAGGAGCCTTTAAAGCTCCTCCTCCAGCCCCATCCCCCACTCGGCTCCCCGCCGGCTCTGCCCTTTCCTTCCTTCCCCCACTCTTGCTCACGGCCACGTGAGGCAGAATCAGAGATACTTGGCAGTAATGCTATACCAGGCACAACCCCACATTATATTAATACAGCGCTAATGCTGTCAATGTTGTGAACACATTCGGCTGTGACGCACCACACAGCTACATTTCCATTTGCTCTACTTTTTCCTCAGAGAAATGGACCCTGTGTGCCATAGCCTTTTGTAACACAAAGGCAGACTGCAAAAAATCTATTTATGTTCCCGCCAATACACTCCATTCTGTATTTTCTCAATGTGCAATAACAGTGAAAGAGTCCAAGAGACTGAAAATATAAATGAACTTAATAGGTTGCATTCTGGAAAATGACCTTTTAAATTAAAAAAGGTTGTTAGAAAACCTTACCGCTATGTATTCTGAAACTGGCCCCCAGCTAGTTTCCATTTGTGGTGTTTGGTACATAAATCTGTATGAACATTAATAGTCCACAGCGCCAACCCTACTTATGGACACTAGGTTTTCCTTTCTGGTCGCCTTTGGAACTAAGAGTTTGTGCTGGCTTGACATCTGTTCTAAATCCAGTAAAATGTGTTCTCTACTCTGGACTCAATTAAGTAATATATCTGCCTCCCATATTACAGGCTACTTAATGCCTTATCGTGTAACAGGAAAAATATGATCTCAACCACCTCCAGTTCTTTCCATTTAAACAGAACTGTTCCCATAGCAGTGTGTGTGTGTGTTTTGAGTGGCTCATAGTTACATTAACAGTATTTGGAATGCACTGATTAGTTGAGAATCTTATGGTTTTGATATGAATTTCATTTTTAATTAAAGTGTCGGATTGTCACGTGCAAAATTGCATTTCTGGAAAATAATTTATCATAAAAGTTTCGCTAAATTTATAGTATTGTAGCTTGCAACAAAATTGTCATTGAGGGAATAAATATGATTAGCAGAAACAGGCAATGCCATCTTGCCCTAATTTAGTATATCAAACATGGCAGCCAAAATACAAACAAATGAATGTCAACCATTACTGAACCTTTACTTCAATCTTCAGTGAAATGGATTTATTCTACCTGTTCATTTCCACCCAATTTTAACCTCAAACAGCTTTTTCCACAGGCAATACTCAACCTATAAAGCTGGAACTTTTGGGATTTATTCCAACCCTGCACTCCTTACTTCGTTATCAATTAGCAACTGAGTTTTTGCTGGAGCAAAGGTTGTGGCTAGAGAGAAATATATAAATGAATTAATAAATAAACAAACGGATTCAGCTACAAATAAAGTTTTTGATGCAGCAACTTGTATGTTTGCCACATTTCTGCCTAGTTGCATATGGCTGGATTTTGTTAAGGATCTGATATGCGCAAGTCTGGCCCCGTTATACCGTGAATGAGAAAACGTTTACAGAGATTTTTCCAAAACTCTCTCAGTTTAAATCCAAAGTTTTGGAAAAATTCTATAAAGGAAACTGTCACTTAGACAGGAGTGTGGGTTCAAGGTGCGGTGCAATTTCGGTACAGAAGAGAAACAATGACATCGTAGTTCTTGTGATGTGGTGATTAAGGGTGGAAATTGGCAGTGACTGCGAATCAACAAAATCTCCAAATCAGTACAAGTTTGTTGATTCAATACGTATCACAATTTTAAAAACGATTTTTACTGAAGAGCATTTTACTGTAGGTCTACATTTCACAAAAAGGGCTATAATGGTGCAGATATTCATCGTGTGACTTAAAGTTACAGCACGTTCAGTTCGGAATGCGCAACGAAACAAATTCATACCATTCTTGACATGGGTAAAACCTAAAATCATAAGTTGATATTCAACATGGAAAACATTATGCTAATTGTGGCTTTGAGTTGGTTCTAGTGCTACAGAGCTGAAAGCCCTCACCCCACTTAAATCAGTACTTCGGGAAGATTTTGGTTTCCCAATAAATTACAGCAACACCAGAGAGAGAGAATAGCGGATAAGAATAAGAATGCCTGTCCGCTCTGTTATACTGAACTCGGATATTTTTCTGGGAGCACATCCAACATGCTAACTCATTCTAGCCTCCTAAGACTCAGCAATTCATTTCTGTCCTCTGTGGGGGACACGAGTCTGAGACCTTTAAGTGAAGCACCATATATGCAATTTGTTTGAATCCTACTGTACTGTCAAGAGGACATCCTAGGCTTTCTAGAGATGCCACATTTTATGGCAAAAAGGGAAGCAAGTGACCAATTTTATATCATAGGATCTGGATGTACTGGACAGCAAAGGCAAGGATCCCAGTTATAGCCAGTTCAATGAGTCTAAACAGATTTTTCGAGATTAGGCAGTCCATCAGAGTAACAAATGATCTCAATGTCTCTGAGGAAAAGAAAAATGACACCCTCTGGAAGATGAGACATCTCAAACAAGTACAACAAGGTTGCTTCAATTTATCAAGACCAGGGAAGGCCTGCACAGATGAACAGATGATTCCCTTCACAGGCCGTTGTCCTGTACGACAGTTTGTGCCAAGGAAATGAAATCCCACAAGACTGAAAACATTTGTGCTTGCCATTCCCAATGGTCTGGTACTGAATTTTGAGGTTCACAAGGGCCGGAATACATTTAGTGACAAGCAGCTGGGAATTGGAGGGAATACAGTCACTTGGATGGCACAGTCTCTTCCTAGGGGTACAAACCAGTACTTTGACAGGTATTTCACCTCTGTAGACATACTGAATATGCCAAAAGAAAATGGACTCCTGGGAACGGGGCCAATTGTGATAAATATAATCCCGGCACTCTGCAAGTCAAAGATGTCAAACAACAAGCTCCAAAAACAATGAAGAGGTACATCTGAAATGGTTGTGAGAAAACCATCAGTAGGTTGCTGTGACAAAGTGGCAGGGCAATAAGGCAGTTCTAATGGCATCAAGTCTAAATGGGATAGAGCCCCAGCACAGCTGCACGAGATTTTCAATGAGAGAGAAGCGCCATGTTCCTGTGCCTAGACCTGCTGTCGTGGCTGAGTACAACAAAAACATGGGTGTCCTCATGATCAGCTTATACCCAATGTCAAGTCGCACAAGAAAATGGACCATTGGTATGGTCTTACATCTCTCTGACCTGGTTGCAAACAGCTGGATCAAGTACAGGTCAGACTACCAGGTCTCAGAGAGCAGAGGCTGCAGTATTTTGACTTCAAGCTGCTACTCGCTAAAGAAATGATTGCCATGTAGCACTCTATGAGTTGATGGGGGCAGCACATGCATCATGGTGCAGGAGAGAGGGATGCAAAGGGAAAACATTTGTCAAGTGTATTAAATGTAACATGTTTTCGTATGTCAGAGACAAAAAAAAACTGCATTGTCATATCATGCATGATTTGTTGTTAGTGCCATGTGTGTTGTGACCCAACATCCCAGCTTTAGCTGACTTAAGCGTGCAGAATGTAGTTTAGTATAAAAGCTTGACCATGACAATTTTGCAGTAATATGTTTCTTTCAGCCACAATACTTAAAATTATCTAAAAAACCTACATAAAGACCATTTTTCTTCTGGGTCTGAGGAGGCTAGATATCATTCAAGCTTGCTTTTGTCAGAAAATTCAGACCAGGCTTCAAAAAAAAAAAAAAAAAAAAAAGAAAAAAAAAAAAAAAAACCACTTTGCTGAAGTTCACACTACATGATTTTAGTTTAGATTTCCTGCTTGCTGAAAGTCTTTGGTGAACACTAACAAAAGCTCTAGATCAGAGTCAAATCGGTGTTCGCTTGGAACATGCAAAATGGTGCTCGATCAATGTTCCATCAGATATCTAGCAGGCTAAATAATTGGACCCGTGACCAACTCCAGATCCTGTAGTGTAGAAAGTGTTCCGACCAGCAATACGTGCGGTGACGAGCTACAGCCAATGAGAGTGCAAGACATAAGGGGATGTGAAAGCAGAGAAGTTTAAAAAAGGTGCAAATAGCTACAACTGCATGTGTGCACCATTATATGTGCACATATAAGCTTTAACCTGCACATCTTCAAGGATCTGACCATTGCACAGCATCCATAAACACACCCTCTACATTTGCAATTCTTGTGTTTTATTCTTTTACCGTGTGTAATATTTTCTCTATCATTGTATTTTTCAAGCTACTGAATGCCTAAATTTCCACTGGGATTAATAATCTATTATATACAGCAGGTAAAATAAGTATTGAACATGTCACCATTTTTCTCAGAGGAAGAAAATAAAGCTGCTAGAATTGCCCAGCCAAATCACCTGACTTGAATCCAATAGAAAATCTATGGAAAGAACTAAAGATTAGAGTTCATTGAAGAGGCCCGTGGAACCTTCAAGATTTGAAGACTGTGTGGAGGAATGGGCCAAAATCACACCTGAGCAATGCATGCAAATAGTTTCTCCTTATGAGTGTGTGTGTGTGTGTGTGTGTGTGTGTGTGTGTGGGGGACTCAGCAGATGCCCAGCTGACCAATCGTGTGACCA
>JAODKF010016215.1:0-21360 GCA_026779585.1 Mormyrus proboscirostris
TTGTGGGATTTCTGCCAGGTACCCCAGTTTCCCCCCATAGTTCAAAAATGTGAACTGGAGTTGCTAACTTGTATGTACAGTATGTGAATGGTGTATGTGCCCTGTGATGGATTAGGCCCCTGTCCTGGGTTATTCCCTGCTCTATAGCCTCCCGCATAGGCTCTGAACCCAGTGACCCTACAGAGGACAAGCAGGTACAGAATATGGATGGATGGAATGGGGTATTGCTTGTGTGCAAATTTGACTAAACGTCATTATCCATTAGCAGATTTATGATCTTAAAGTTTACATGTTATTTCTAGGAACTAATGTCAATTAATCATGATTAATTACTCATGAATACTGATAGCTAAACTGTAACCAAATATACTAACAAGATGTAATAATAATAATAATTATTATTTTTATTGTTAAAACAATTGAACTTTATTGATCCCCTTGGGGAAATTCTTTTTACGCCTCCCTCAACTTGCTCTTTGTAGAGCAAGCTGTCCACGAAGGGCAGCCAGTAATACATAATAATAATGGGTTTATTACCATGTAAAATCAATATTCCTAGTTAATAAAATGAAGACATAGCATTTGAGAATGCAATAATTATTCTGATACTTTTACTGTGTATATATCTTTAAAACATATATCAATATCAATTATTTTGCATTAACACTGCAAGAAAAACCACAATTACTAGGATTCCTTGAATTTCACACACAATTCTATGGTACATTACAGGTCAACATTACACCTTGACGATATATTTTAAATGACTTACATTTTCCCATGAGTACAAAAGCCAACAGAATAACTAATCCAGGAAAACTAGCCATGTCCAAGAGCGGCAGATATCACACCCCGTGTCGTTTTCAAGACGAAATTACGCGTCTTTTTTGGACTCACATAGTTATGTATATAGGTTTCCTTTGTTGGGCCTAGTGCCACCTACTGACCTAATCGGATGACTACCCTTCATGCTCATCAGACGGAAGCCACTATATACAGAATAATCAAGGGCACGCCTAGCAGCCCTAACCAAAGTGCAAAAATACAAGAAGATGGGGCTAAGTTGTACACATACTATTCAGACTGGTATACTAGCATTAATGTTAACGTTAATGTGCTTAAATATAGCAACCAACCCAAAGAAAATACACAATAAAAAATCAAAGGTTCACTATGAGCACTCCCTGCAAACAGTGTCACACTATGACACTTTGGGATTGCATGCACTTTGTCTGTTAGGATACGTGGGGGGCAAGCAGGCAGGAAGCGGCGATGGACGAGGCAGGCAGGCAGGAGTACGGGAAACGAGGGGTTCAATCGGGGAGACGGGGCAGACAGCGACGCACATAACTGCAGTGACGGACACCCAACTGGGGAAGACGTGGACTGATATACATGAAAACAAGCTGAATTAGCCGGAAACAGCTGGACACAATCAGGGAAGCACACGTGGATGATGAGGGGGCGTGGCACACACGAGGACTGGACGAGCAGGTCGTGACATCATCTGCCTGGAACTATAGCACCACACCTGTTTATAAAAGAACACATGAGAAGAAAAGCACAAAAAATGTTTGAAATACCACCAGAAGCACAAACTTTAACCTGAAAGAATGACCCCCAATATTCTCGAAAATAAATTAATAAAATAACTTAATATAATATTTGCATAAAATAATAAGAAATAACAGAATAACATAGTGGCATAGATTATTATATGCAATAGTTAAAACAGCCTAGTTTTGAAAGTTATAAAACACTGAGTAGCTCTCAGGTTCTCTGAGAGAGAGTTTTAGTGTTTGAGACCATATAGTGACTAAAAGCTGCCCCCCCTCCTCAGCCGGGCATTATGAATAATCAGTAGATTACAGTTAGATGATATTTTAAAATCACTTCACTGAGGTAAGATGGAGCAAGACCATGTAATCATTTAAGAATTAATAAATGAACTTTAAAATCCTAAAAGCCACTGGAAGCCAGTGCAGGGATTTAAGAGTAGGTATGATGTGATCCCTGTGACTGGTGTGTGTTAACATTCTGGCAGTGGTGTTCTGGACCTGCTGTAGAACTAAAACAGATTTCTTAGGTAGACCAAACAGGAGTGCATTACGGTAATCTACTCTACTTGAAACAACAGTTTATATTAGTTTTCCCTCGGTCGACAGCATACCCCAGACTTTGGGGATATTATGGAGGTGATATGCTGTTTTGCAGACATTGCTGCAAGGACGCCAACTCTCACGCATCTGGCATGACACTCATGCTTTCACACTCCCATGCTCACGCAAGAAATTTCCCAACAAATCTATATTATTCTATTATAACCCTAAAATTAGCTACATCAGAAGTGTTTGGGTAGTTTCCAAATCCTACGGATTATTTACAAAGCAATAGAACTGTTACATACATGTGCAGACTTGTCTCGGATTAAAAATCGTATGTTCACGAGTCACAAAAAAAGTCGGATAAAAACGTCAAAGTCAAGTCTCCAGTTCCAGTTTGACATTACTACCTGCCCTGGTTTGTTCTGTAGTCGGCCATTATGCTTGTGTGTTCATGCTGCTGTTACTTTGCCTGTTTGCAAAGTTCTGTTCCCTTTGTTGCCTGGTTCCCTTTGTAGGTTTTTTTATGGTTCTGTTTATGGTGTTTATCCCTGTTTACCTCTGACCCCTTGTGGTCCTTTTGTTTTGTAGTTTTCCCCAGTGTGTTCGGTTGCTTTAATAATGCCCTTCAAAATTGAGAACCAACACTAACAAGGCACCAACTCCACCATCTTCTTTGTCAAGCCTTGGTTGCTGCCAGGGACTGACTATGGTCACCCAGTCGATTGGATGCCTGCGTTAACTTTGTGATGGGGGAGGAGGTCCACATTCTGATTCATCACTAGTTCTGGCTGGTGGTTCAGTGTAGATAAGTGCCTCCTAAATGCTATAATCTGGGCAGACTCTTGCCTCAGATCGATGAAGCCCATGATGCACTGACAGGTTGCCATTGGTCTAGCTCTTTGGAGCTTCACAGCATGAACTGGTAGGTAGCTTTTCCAGCCAACATGAAGCAGAAGACTGCATTCACTACAGGCTTTGGGTTACGGCACTTCATTCTGGTGCTTTTTGGGCTATGGGCCCTAGTCACCTTTGGGCGTGTCATGAAGTAGGTGCTGGCGGGAATCTATCTGGATGATTTGCTGGTGCACACCTCTGGATTTGACCAGCCACTGGACAATCTATTCCCCCCTCATCATCCAATATTAGTCAGGTAACACAACTATAAAACCAGTCATTAACGTTTAGCCTAGGAGGTTCTGGTACCATGTACTCATCCTTGTCTTCTAACACGGTGGTTGTTATGGAAATCTGTGGCTTACAGAGAAGGTGAAAATTCACTTTGTTTAGATCTAGAAGGGCATTCTTTCGAATCACAAGCCTCCAGGTATTTACATCAGTCTCCACTTACCATAGGACACCCCATGTGATATCTTGTTAGGTACCTACATTCTCTGTACAGTAAGTACACTGGGTGCTTGAAACTGATATTTAATATATTCATACAAACAACAATCAGTTTTCCTGTCTGCACCTTCCAATTGCATTGAGGTAATCTTGTACACTGGGAAATATTCCAGCTACACTGTCCTGGGATTTGTGAGCATCCCCACGCCCACCTGAGGTCTTAAGCTACTGGAAACTACAAAGTACAATAGACTCCACCCCTAGTAAAGACATCTGGTTTCAGAGTCCACACTGTGTGTGGAGGTAAAACCAACTACAGTGGTACCTTGCGACATAAACTTAATTCGTTCCAGAAGACTGGTCGAGTTGTGATTTAGTCAAATTTCCCCATAAGAAATAATGTAAATTAATTGAATCCGTTCCAGACACACAAACGATTGCCTATTTAAACTTATCTACCTAACTAATGATAAAAAGCATTGACAATCAATATAAAACTAATACACACGTGAAAAAAACAAACATATAAAAGTTAAACATGAAATAAATGACAATCCCCTACTCATACTCTTAAAGGAAAGCAAACACACGTGCACCACCTTCAAGTCTTGCTATAATTTCCTTTTTAAGTTCTACTGGTACTCTCGCTATTTTCTGTCACATCCCACATGCCTTTTCCCCCATGTTTCCCATGGTGTGGCGCTAACAAGCCACACCTGTTCCTCGTTTAGCCTTGCCTCACGTTTCAGCCCTGGTGTGGAAGATCCCAGGTGCCTCTCGTCTGCTCCTCATCTGCTGTGTATATAGTGCCTCCTCGTCTTGAGCTCCCCAGTCCAGTCATTGTTGTGGTATATTGTTATGTTCTGCTGCTGATTGCATGTACCCCTTTGTTTACCCTGCACCCTGTGTCTCTCTCCTGCTCTCTTTGCCTGGTTTTGACCGCTTGTGGTCCATTTCCTTTTGCCCTTCGTGTTTTGGTTTCATTTGAAGCCCCTTTGCTTTCCCCCGACATCTGCCTTTGCCTCCATCCTTCCCCCACGTGACACTTTTGTCTTTTGTTTGCTGCTATCACTGCTCACTTTCTTAAGTGCCATGATTACTGCATCACTAAATGTACTGTACATAAAGCACAAAAAATTCACACCGGACACAGTGAGACAGCTGTCGAGAGACTGAGAGTGATTCTATAGGCATCAACATCCCTGTAGGTGATCTGCCTTTGTTTCAGCCCATCAGAGACGTATCTTGATCCGTACAGGTTTTGGCAGGTCTGTTTTGTTTTGTTCTGTTCCCAGTTTTCAGTCAAGTTGTGGTTAGATTTTTCTCAACCGACCCAGTAGAGATGAGTGCATCTCGACCCATACAAGCTTTAGCATGATTTCCAAGATTGAACAGACCCGTTCAATGTCCAGGTTAGTCAAGTTAAGAGGTGTTTGAGGTACAAAGTTCCACTGTATATGTAGCTGGTACTCTCACCGTCCTACACTTACATAGAAATGTCAGTGTCCATTGCCATTGTGTCCCTACTGCTCATGCTTACCACCTAAATGACACTGCATCTGGCATCCATCTTTCATTTTGTGTGTCGTGAGCCCACAAGGTCGCTCAGGTGCTTGATGGAGAACACCACCCCCAGGCCTGGACCACAATACCCCTCTTCTGGGCAGCGAACTGAAGGTTGATAAATTAAAATCTGTAGTATTATAGCAAAAGCTTACAATATCACTGCACTTTTGAAATCAATGTTTGAGTGAATCTATTAACTGTTATAAGATCATTGATATTAATATTGCATTTACTGTATATGTAAATTAGATAAATTCAGCTTCTATAAATGTATTTGTTGTTCTATAAAATCAGTTGTATAATACTGACATCTAGTGGAACATGTTGTCATTGTGTAGGAAGCAGCAGGTCATACAATCTATCCACCCCTTTTCTATAACCACTTGTCCAATTATATTTCTTAAATTAACAAAAGAATATATCAATACAGCAAATAACTTTTCAGTTACTCTTCTCATCTTTTCAGTGAATCTTCTCATTGAAATATGCGGAGATTGTAAAGAGCGACAAGTTCCTTGGTGTGCACATAACCAAGGACCTTGCCCCAATGAACAACACGACATCCCTAATGAAGAAAGGCCACTGCCTCCTCACTAGAGCAAACATTCTGCAAAAGCAGTAACCACAAGGCCTGCAGAGGATAGTGAACACAGTGAAGAGCATTATAGGGTGCTTCTGTCCCCACTAGAGCAAACATTCTGCAAAAGCAGTGACCACAAGACCTGCAGAGGATAGTGAACACAGTGAAGAGCATTATGGGGTGCTTCTGTCCTCACTAGAGCAAACATTCTGCAAAAGCAGTGACCAGAAGGCCTGCAGAGGATAGTGAACATAGCCAAGAGTATTATGGGGGTGCTTATATGACAATGAATGCAAGATTTTGGCAAGAATCTTCCTCTTCCATTTTAATACGACTGTTGTTAAACAGGTCTCATGTCCTGTGTTCTGTAGCTGACTCTTGTTGGACACTGTGTCTAACTCTTGTTGGGGACTGTGGACACTGTGGACACCGTGACTGACTCTTGTCAGACACTGTGGACACCCTGACTGACTCTTGTCGGAGACTGTGGACACTGTGACTGACTCTTGTCTGACAATGACACAAGAGGCATCAAATGCTGAGTACAAATGAAAATTTGCCACAAAACATATTTAGCTCAGTTGAACTATTGCAATGTGTCAGGATCATTATGCAATTAAACATTCTAAATTGAGTAAAAGTTTATTTGATTTTTCTACAAATTCTATATGACACAGAAAGCTAGAAACAGACTGAACTTGCCTATCATAATCCCCATTTTTTTAAGAAACAAACCTTATTAGTGTTACAATCAACTCGTGGCTTGTGTTGCTATGTTTTTTCTCTTGCTGAATTACTTTTAGGACGCCTGTGGTTTATTGGCGATCCTAAAATGAGTCTACAACAGAGGGTGGCACCAGAGGTGAAGAACAAGAAGGAAAGTGGGTCAACCAACAGACGAGGACACGGCCCTCCTTTGACCACCAGCTTCTGGGAATCATGATTCTGAAGATTTTGGGACATTTTGGGCTTTTGGAAGTGTTTATGAGTAGAAAAGGAGTATAGTGTTAGAATTACAATTTTACTCCAAGTTTAGTCCCAGTTTTAGATTCTGATACAGTTTTGATGCTGGTTTTGTTTTCAGTTAGTATGGATTAATATGGGTTAGTATGGATTTTTATTTGTTATGTTCACCATAGCCAACCCTCGACTTCGATCTGGCAATGAAAGGTTTATTGTGGTAAACTGGAATGTTTACTGATGTCAGGAGAGTTTTGAAAATAAGGATCTCACACCATATGCTACATCTGATGAGGTGAGGTTCATAACAGGTACTGGAAGGAATGTTGACTTGATTGTAGGATCAGCTAGGAAAATAATGTGGAGAACGCATATTTTTGATTGTTTTTTTGTAAATAGCAGAGGGAGCCCCCCCCCAATGCATACACTATTGCCATTGCAAGGTGGTGGTCGAAGTTTCCAGCTGGGATTTGTTAAACTGGCATAAGATGCCGCCCCAGGGAATTGCCCATCTTGCTCTAGCCAGTGTCTGCTACTGGCTAATGCTAGATAAGTTAGCAAATGGATGACTGTCTATGAAAGTATGGTTCTGAAGAAGCAGCAAATGGTGCCAGGATGTGGTTTTGCTCTGTTCTCAATGGGAAGCCTGCTAGCTGCACGCTTTCTACAAGGCGAGGCTCAGCTGTCTAACTGAAGAAGGCAGTAGTCGAAATCTGCAAGTGGAGGAAATGCATTCTGGGCTGTAGAGAGTAACCTCACTGCTAACATGGGTCACACTTTATGTTTTTGATCAAAATATTTAATTCCAACATTCTGATATTTTTAAATATGTTTTTCAAGTGAGTTTATTGACAACAAATGTCCTCTGCAGAGCACTCGAATTGTGTATAATCAATTGTCTATCGATCATCCCTGCAAAAGATGGCAAGCTAACATTAATCATCTTCCTATACAATTTTGTTTTTAACTGAAATCTAATTATCATTAAGTATTATTAATGTTAATTAATGTTATTAATGTTAATTATTAATTATGAAATTATTATAAAATCGAGTAAAGGCAATGCATTTTGCATTTAGTGCAAAAATACATATTTTGCAATTTTCTTAAGCTATGTGGCATAGACATCAAGACATTGATGTCTAGATTGTAATTTTATAACAACCCAATCAAACCATTTAAGAAGCACTCAGGGAACTGAAATGAGATGAGTACCAGCACCTTTTACCTCATACACAAAGCAGAAAGGTGTGAACTTCTGCAAGATGCACCATTTGTGGTACCACTTCAGCAGTGATGAAGATCACATGAGATTGTTTAGACATCATTGTTTAGACCTGAGGCAACTGAGCAGTTGCAGAATATAGAGAACCCCAAGCTTTGTGATTATCAGAGAAATATTCATAAAGATCTATAAGATCTACAGTATAATCTACTGTTTTTTTGTGCTAATTATTTGTACTGGATAATTTTTAGCTGAACCAACAACAAAAAGCACAATTTAATATTAGAACATATGCAAATTAAGAGTAACACAATAAAAACTAGTAAAATTTCTTCTGTTCCCCAAAGTCAGCAAAGTCCTACAACTTTCCATCTACCACTAGAAATAAAATTACTAAAACATAAAGTAAAATATATAACCACTAAATGGATTGGATCAAGCAAATCACAAGCAAGGGCACACGTGACAATTGGAAATACATCATCTATTACCAATTACATACAAGGGCTATTTACAAACATCTCCCAATATGCTCTGCACCCTTACAAGGCGCTGCTATGCAGAGCTACCTCACCGGTGTTACACTGCCCTCCTCCCAGAGGTTAACCATCCCGGCAACCATCATAGCCAGTTCCCCTTCATATCCTCCAAGAAGTCGCAAATGACTGGTGGCAGCTGCTGGTGCTCCTTCTCCGGGGATAGCAGACACGCTGAGCAGCAGGGGACTGCTGGCAAAGGCAGGCTGCCAGTGGGCTCCAGGCAGCCAGCCGGATGTGACACTGCAGGTCCCTCCAGGCCTTGGCTCTTCCTCTTCTGTGGCTTGGTGGGAACCTGTTGCTGACCCCTAGACTGTTCCTCTGCTAGTTGCCCATTCCGCAACTCCGGTGGCCTCATGCAGCCACTCCCACTTTCTCAGGTACTCCTGCAACTTCTCAAGGCTGTGGAGTCCCTGCTCCAGTGACTCATGCAGCCATTGCTGGTCCCGCTCACCCTGCTCCCATTGCCCTGCCAGCTCGCAGTGCTCTGGGCTAGCTGGGCCTCCAACGCACGACACACATCTTTGCACCTGAGCTGCACCACCTCACAGCCGATTAGGGCTGCTTCCGCTGCCTCGGCCTGACGCTTCTGACTTGAGGTGCTGCACAGGTCTGCAGCTTCTCGGAAAGATGGGGAAGCACATCCCTGATAACATCACCCCCTGCTCATCTCTTGCCAGGACAAAACCATAGCCAGGAACCGCTTTCCCTGCAGCATTAGCAAAGGGGCTTCTTATTTCAGAGCCTAATGTAAAATGGCCGCTTCTGATTCTTTCCCTCCGCTACTCCTGAGCCACTCACATGTCTGCTAAGCCGGAGCGGGCTATCAAAGTGACGTCCACTGAGACCCGCTCCAGTAGTGGCAGCTGGGCTACTTCAAGGAGTCTGACTCATGACACCAGTATCCTGTCAGTCAGACCAATACAAAACCGCGGTGGCAAGAGACAAGGAGGCTTCTCTCATGGAGAAATGACACCCTTTTGTTAAGCCCTTCTAAAAACCAACACAGGCACCAAGCAACTGCAGAATCAAACCAGAACAGGGAAACACGATGGTTGGATGCGGGACAGTAAGGTACATGGTGGGTAATTTATATAATAACACGTGACGATTGGACAGGGTTCACTGACAAGGGCACACATTACGTTTTTGACTTTATAAATAAGAATTAAAACACCATTGCTGTTTGAAAGGGTGTACTTGCATTCTTATGCTATTATATGATCATTATATCAGTGGCATAAAATGACCCTAAAATGGCAATAATATTGTTTACCACAATTATTTCAGGGACAGTATATGGCCCAACAAGTATTTATTGTGACAGGCCTATTTACATGTCTTATAGCAGAGATGGAAAATGACCACATCTCGTTTTTATTGTTCTGGTTTAAAACACAATCTTCTAATGTAAACATGGTCTATTTTGAATTAGCTTCCACACATGACGTTTTATTTATCTGCGACCCTGTTTCTAAACTAACCCACTATGGGGTAAAGCCTGTAAACCTGGCAACCCTGTCTAACAGGTGGGCAGAAAGACGGCAGAGCTGAGCAGTGTGTGTATGTGTGTGTTTTTTAACGGGACCGTTATTCTGTGCCACATTCTGGTCACTGGAATCAGGTAGAGCGTAAGATGCAGTGTGAGATGCGACATGCTTTTACAGACTTGCATTTGATGGAGTCTGATATGTAATTTGGACCAGATCAGATTAATAAATTAACAAAAGACCCATAATTGTCACGCCCAGCTCCGTCCGATCCTCGTGTGATTCCTGATTGTACTCACCTGTGGCTTGTTCAGTTTAGCTTGTCATGTGTGTTTAGTCTGTGTCTCAGTCTGTATTCCCCAGATCCGTCATTGTAATGTCTCGTGTTCGTTTCCCTGGACTGATTAAACCCTTGTTGCTCGCTCTCCTGCCTGCCTGCCTGCCTGCTTTCTTGGCCGCTGCTCGCCTGCTTGTCCCTGGCAAATGTTACAGAATGACGGATATTGTGAAAGCAACTCCGCAGGTCGAGGAAGAACTCGACCTGCTCTGGGTGTTGATATTCTGGCAAAGCTGGCCAGAGGTCCGCATGAACTCCAGGCTGCAGGAGATCGCTCGTAAGAGCTGGACCCTCCTCGAAGAGATGAACCCGTTCACGGATGAGCGCATCTTAACTGAGGTACGATACAACCTCGGACTTCTGGTAGACGCGATTGAAAGACATCGAGGTTCTCCGCCCTCTACAGATTAACCCCGAGTGAGCCACCCAAGAAAGGTCAGAGAACGAAGAGGCGCAAGGAGAGAGAGCCACCTGACGCTCCGACGATCTGTCTGGGGGCGTGTTACCTCTCCGCTTCGCCTCTCTCTGCTGAGTGTTCTCCCAATGCCGCTGCCAGCGGAGATTCCCGCAGCCGGACAGCCGTTAATGCCAGAAGCCTCCGACTTCCAGGGTAGCTGCCTGTTGTATGGGGGAATCCGAGCGGTACCAGACGCCATCCCGTGAATACCGTGATCATAAAAGGGCATCACACCATTGGGAAACGCTGACCCTGGATGGACTGGAAGAGGTACCCGACCTTTTACCGGCTGATGCTGCCGCTCTGCCCGCGGCTCTGCCCGAGGACGCCGATCTGCCCGCGGCTGCCGCTGCTGGCCGCATGCCCGAGGTACCTGCTGAGGCGCCCCCTGCTGGCCGCACACCCAAGGTGCCTGTTGAGGTGCCCCCTGCTGGCCGCACGCTTGAGGTGCCTGCTGAGGCACCCCCTGTTAGCCGCACACCCGAGGTGCCTGCTGAGGTGCCCCCCGTCCTGCCTGTCCAGCCTGGCTCTCCTATCCTGCCTGTCTAGCCCGGCTCTCCTGGCTTGCCTGTCCAGCCCGGCTCGCCCGTCCTGCCTGTCCTACCAATCCAGCCCAGCTCGCCCGTCCGGCCCAGCTCTCCCATCTCGCCCGTCCAGCCCAGCCTGCCTGTCTCGTCTGTACAGCCCGTCCTACCTGCTCCACCCGAGCTCCCTGCTCCGCCCGCAGCTGCTCCGCCCGACCTCCCTGCTCCGCTCGCAGCTGCTCCGCCCGCAGCGGCTCTGCCTGAGCTCCCTGCTTTGCCCGCAGCGGCTCCGCCTGTCCAGCCCGTCCTGCCTGTCCAGCCCAGCTCGCCCGTCGGCACTTCAGCCGTGTCGCCTACAGCTTCGTCCGCGGCTCCGGCTGCACCGCCTGCGGCCACTCCCGCGGCTCTGGCTGCACCCCCTACGGCCCTGCCTGCTGCCTTGGCTCAGTCTCCACATGTCCCTGTCCCTAGTCCAGTTCCCCCAGCCCTGGTATTAGTCCCCGAGGAGGTCATGGACTATTTGACTGCCGCTCTTTCCTCCGGAGAAGAGGTGGAGCTCGAGTGGGACCCCTTGGGGACCTCCCTAATGACTCTTGGTCCCTCGCCCCGGCATGGTCAACTCCGGCCAAAACCCCGCTTATCGGTGTCCAAGAAGGGGAGGGGACGTGGTCCCGCCCACCCCGCCCCCTGGCTCGCCCTTGTTGGCTTCGGCTGGGGCTCGGGCCATGCCTACTGTGCCTGCATCTCCAGGTCGGTGGTCGCCTGCGGGTCCCCCTCCACTACCTCGTCGCCGGCCTCAGTCCCGTCTCCGACTCCGCAGCAGTCGCCTGCGGTTCCCCCTGTGCGTCGCCGGACAGCCACTTCACCCACTGTGGCAGTGCCTTTACTGGCTACAGCTTCCCCCTTCTCCTTCACTTTGCTGGGGGCCCCTCTGACTCCTTCCTTGTCCTGTCTCCTTGCTCCCGTCGGGGTCCCTTCCGGTTCCCTCCTCCCTGTCGCCTGCAGCCCCTTCGGCCGTCGCCTTTCACCGACCTGTGCTCCCTCAGGCTCCTCTTTGTCCCCCGTCTGTTCCTGTCTGGTCTCCCCTGTCTGCTCCTCATCCATTCGTCCCTCCTGTTCCTGCTCCTGCTCCTCGTGTGCGTTCACTCCTGGCCCTTTTGTTCCACCTACCTGTGTTCCCCTGGTGTCTCCCTTCGTGGTCTGTCTGTCCACGTTCCCCATCCTTCGTCAGATCCTGTCGTGGCTTTTGCCCTTGTGCCTGTTTTGTGTTTCCGTCCTGTTTCCGGTTCCCCGTTAATGGTTTTGGTTTTGTTTTCCAGGTCCTGTTTCCTCGTCTTGTCCGTCGCCTCCCCTCAGGCGCCCGGTGTGCGCGCCTTTGGGAGGGGGTTCTGTCATGCCCAGCTCCGTCCAATCCTTGTGTGTGCCACGCCTACCTCGTGTGATTCCTGATTGTACTCACCTGTGGCTTGTTCAGTTTAGCTTGTCATGTGTATTTAGTCCATGTCTCAGTCTGTATTCCCCAGACTCGTCATTGTAATGTCTCGTGTTTGTTTCCCTGGACCAATTAAACCCTTCTTGCTCGCTCTCCCACCTGCCTGCCTGCTTTCTTGGTTACTGCTCACCTGCTCGTCCCTGGCAAACGTGACAATAATCTGAATCATATTTTTTGGGCATTCATTTCTAGCTTATTTATGCAATCTTCTGGTTCTTATTATTTCAGGTTTCTGATATTTTACATATCATTTTGAATCATTTTCTTATCTAATTGTCTAGGTGTGGGTCTAATTAATGGACTTCTCGCATGTTAAAAATAGGAAAATTAGTGATTGCCTGTGGAAGCAAGTGAAAGTCATGCTACCACTAATCAGTCATAATTATATGGATCAAGTACAAACTAAACAACAACACACTTTCCAAAAATACCAATGGAAAAAAATGGAATTAAGTGTATTTATTTATTTTCGAAAGTTCAGCATCCCATTTCCAGTAGAACAAAACTGATCATTTCAGAAGGTACTTTTAAACATTTAAAATATAGTTTGATTATAACATAATGGTGCAAAGTTTGGCATTTATGTTTAACTTTGTATTGTATATTATATTATAATATACACATGATTACTGAAGTACCACAATTCACGTCAAATTTACATTACATTCATATTTTTAAATGCAGGAACAAATATTCACAGAAAAAAAAGTTTCACAATAAAAGAGGAAAATCACTACTTAGCAAAACCTCCATACATATTTTTCATGACAGAATATATCACACACTGAAAAAAATAAATTGTACAGGAAATATATTTCTCCTAATTCTCCACACTTACACTGGGACCATTAGCGACGCTTTCATCCATTCCTTTCTCCTTGATAGCACTGGGCTCTTTGGTACCATTCTCCATGGCTTCCTCCTTGATAGCGCTGGGCTCTTTGGTACCATCCTCTGCAGGTTTCTCGGCCTCCGCCTTGCTGTCTGATTCAGTCTGCACCGGGACCTCTTCTTCAGTCTCCCCCTGCTGGCCAGCTTTGGTAGCACTACTCTTCAGCTCTTTAACCTCTTTCGTCTCATCCACCATGTCCACAGAGTCCACTCCTTTGGCTGGGTTTTGCTTGACTTCACCGTTCTGGGCAGGGAAGGCGCTCTCTGTCATGTCATAGAGGAACTGGTAATGGTCCTGGCAGCCGGGAAGATTTGGGAGAGTGTTAAAAAATGGAATCAGTGCTTGTGAAAACCTGCTATTGTCTCTAGAATCAATTGAATGGTTGACAAGTTCATGGAAGCCTTTCTGAACACCACTGTTGTACTGAGTTATTATTTTGCACTTCTGGCCTTCATGTTTAACAAATCTGGCCATTTTCCTCTGATCCCTTTCTTTAGCAAAAGCAATAAGTGGTAATGGACCTGCCACTGACTGAATGTTTTTTATTGCAACACTGTCAATAAATTCTAGACACTGAAAAAAATGAAGGGTAGCTGTTGATGATGGTGGTTGAGATGCAGCCACACCTAGCACCAGCATTCATACAATATTTATCAAGATGATCGGTTCTCAAATTTTTGTTTGTTTACCACCCGAGTGCCTCAGTGGTAAATGAGACCATGCTAATTTGTTGTGAAAAAAATTACATTTAAAACTGAAATCAATATAAATAAAAACAAAATCATTTTCAGGTTGATTTAAGTATTTTTTCATATACCTCGGTATACATCCATTTTGGGATAAAATCTATAATGCTAATCTAACATGATATACAGTATACAGTATGATTCTATATAACACCATAATAAACAAACTTCCCAGCAGAAATAAAATCATTTGGCTTCCTGTGATGTAACACCATACGATAGTCTGTCTTTTGAAATCACTGACTCACCAAGCTCATTATCACTCCCTGCCTCTCCTTCCGCAGCGTTTTCACCACCTGGAATATGTCAACCAGCTTCTCTGTTTCAGCGCTGTCTAGGATGTTCCAGAGTGCGCAGAAAAGCCCCGTCCGTGTTGATCCATCACTGATATGGCAGAAAGAAATTGTACCATTTAACACTAACTAACGTCAAAGGCATGGTAACTGACAGCATAATAATAATGACAAGAATATCTACTACTTAATTTTAAAATAATATAATATCTATAACATTATTCAAGTCAAATGTTATTGATAGCAATGTATGACCCAATTCAAGCTGCAGAGCATTTTAAGAAGGTAGATAAAGTCACTCACCTGCAGTGGACCACAATAGGCACATTCCTCTCAGGTCTGATTGTGTCGTACTCTGTCTTTTTCTTAACCATCCTCATCATGTCTATCAGGTCCTGTGGATTTTGCGGAAGATTCTTTTCCGTCCACTGCTGGAACTGGTACTGGTACACCTTGCGATTCTCCTTCTTCTGCAAAGGCATATGAGGTTAAATGTGTCCTCAATTTATAAGGAAGCTCCAAGTTCAATGTCAGAGAGATGAGACAAAAGTGACAGCTACCTTTGTGTGACGTAATTCAACACAGCGAATTTGGTAAGCTGGGCAGGTGTTACAGTCCTTCACTTCCACCTCAATCTCTCCAAAGACCTTCTTCTCATCACTCCAGTATGGTGAACAGAACTCCTAAAAACCATGAGAGAAGTAAAAATGTTCAATTGTTCCAGTGCCTAAAATAAATAATGACACAACTTATCATCACTCAGCAAAATTGCTTGTCTGTAGTATATTTTCTTGTCATTATTAATTCATCATTTTTGACATACCTTGCCATCCTCCATGCACTCTGTAAGCATGAAAATTGTTTTGACTTTCTTCTGGAATATCATGAGCCAGAAATCTGCTATGGTGTCTGGAAGAGGACCCTGAGTAGCAATAATACACCTTGGGCCCCAATATCCCTAAATAAAATGACAAAAGGCATTTTATTAATGCATGCACAATTCTATATAGAACAAATTAATGCAATTTATTTTACTTTAAAATTATGTTGTCCACTTAATGGTGTGAACATACATCTATGTAGGAGGCATTGATATATCTGGTAGATTCCTCATCATCTTCATCAGTTGAATAATCCTCATCCTCATCTTGTTCACTTTCACGGCTGTTCTCTTCCTCGCATTTAATAGTGACCCGGTTGAAATCATCTGCAAGAGATTATTATGCAGAGTATGTGTTTTAGTACCAGCAGAGCAACACTAGCAAAGCGTTAAAACATCTGTGTGCTTTGATTTCAATAAATCAGTAATCAGGCTCACATGGAACAACAGCGGAATAACGATTTTTCTTCTTGTTGTCCTCGTTTATTCCGGTGTTTTGTGTCCGCCAATTTTTGTACTTTGGCAGCCTCTAAAAATCAGGGGACAAAATGAAGAACAAAGTATAAACAAGCAATAATAATTAAAATGATACTCTAAAAGATATCCCCATTAATTAAAAAAACTGAAAACATATTTCCTTTTAAAACTACACATCACTGTTGGATAAAAATGGCTGTCAGCTTATCTCCCTCTTCGCAAAAGCTTCACCCCATAATACAAAGACAAGCTTCAGAATGAAGCTGTAGTCATTAATACTGGCCCTCTGCTGTGTGGCTGACTGACCTGGAATTCAGTTTCCAAAAGAGTGGGTTCAGAATCCAAATCCCTTTGCTTCAAGGTCTTCAGTGTACAGTGCATTTCAGAGAGAGGGATCTCAGTGTCACCAAACTGAGTATGTTCAATGAGAGCCTGGTGGATCAAGATGTACTGGGCCTGTCATGAGAAACATCCACCAGCACTGTCAGAATTCTATATCATTCTCCATGTTTTTATTTACTTTGGCTTGATATTTCGTTCTGCAATTACCTCAACTTGCACCATGAGGCACCGCTGACGTCGAAGCTGGGCCACATATCCATAAATATCCATCCTTCCTTCTGCTTCCAGTCCCTCCATCATGGCATCTATGCCAATATAGGTCCCTGTGCGTCCCACTCCAGCACTGAGCAGAAGTCAAGCAGAAGATAAAATATCTTTTAAAAACATTTTGAAAGATTGGGGGCGGGAAGAGTTACATTGGGTTTTACTAATTTATTTTCAGCATAATAAAATATCCTTGAAGTTCTTCAAACATCCTTGTTTAACTTATAACTCCCTCATAAGTTCTCCCTTAAGCATCCAAGCCATCATTGTAAGACAAAGATTAAGGGCTTTACTGTGATTGATTAAAAAAACTGGCCCGCAATGCTGTTGTAATTGCTGTTTCATTGATGTTACTGTTCCATTATGACCTTTTACCTGCAATGGATAATGATGGGTCCACTGAAGAGGTTTTTGAAAGAATTGACACGTCGACGCAGCTTGAGGAGAAGATGAGGCTCCCCAGGAACCCCATGATCCGGCCAGCTGGTGAACTGGATGTGGGTCACGTCCCTGTCTGAGGATTTTTCCCTCTTCTGTAAATATGTCAAATATCATAATTTTCAGTTTTGACCTCTAGCCCAGGTGTATGGATACTGTTATAATTAAAAATAACAAATCATTACATTTGTGACACAAAGGCGTCGAATGATGTAATCTGGAAAGTGGTCTTCTCCGTTGATTTTCACGATGAACTCTTCAAAAATCTCTGTGTCTCTCTCCTGGGATGGCCAGTACTGAGCACATTTGTTCTAAAAAAAAAAAAAGGATTATAATTATTTTAGTAACTTTTTTCAAATTTAATTTAATGTGTCAACTTGTAATATTTCCTTCATCCTACCGTCATGGGGCTGACAGGGTATATATTTTTTGGCTAATCCTCAATAGGTTTCTCTTGCAGTTTTATTCCATTTTTTATGACTTTGTCGATCAATTTGTTTCTAATGATGTCACATCATTGTTTTCTATTTCTGCTTTGATTAGTGTTTTTTAAAGTAAAAGTAAAGTAACACCCAGTGTTAATAAATGGAACTATTTAATTAGTTGATGTTTGCTATGGGTCCTAATTTAAAGTGCCACACAGTATGAAGGAGGGTAGGGAGACCCTGTCAGTCATTTTGAAGAAAACAGACACAGATGCAGCAGCCACAGTGTTAGAGATATGCGGGTGCACGATGCTCGTTACAGACACAGGCATGTCCTAGAAGTACGCTAACCGTTTTTTGTTATTTCATTGTGTTTTATTTATATGTGTTTTATTATAGCATACATCTGGTCCTTTCACATAATCATAGTGTTCAATGAAACACCATAGGAAAAAAATATATAAAATAAAGAATAAACCATATCATTAAAAGAAATCATTTGAGTTAATTATCAGAATTAAACATGTACTGTAATTGAAAGGACAGGATTGCTGAAAATGCGTTTCACATTTCCAGATGCCAGGTGGAACATTACGATTCAGCCAGAGGTTTGCAGCACTCTTTGTGGCGTGTTCTGTGTTGCATCACATCGCCATGTGTGTTGGACATAAATGAGGACACATTAGAGGAGTAGAAGGTGTGATGCTAAACTGACATGCTGATGCCAGACAAAGGAGACCTCGCCTTTTCACCTCGCACAAGAGCCATCTTGTTTGCCAGGCAAACGCGCCATTGTAATAGCAATCCCCAGTAGACCATGTGCCGCTGCATTTTAAAGGTGAGGTGACGTGCCATTCCGATTGGTTCACTTCATGTTACGCCCAAAACACACCTCTGAATAATTAAGATAGGACAACCTTTTTGCACCTTGCGCTGGTGCAAAGTCTGTTTGTTTGTGCTGTCAAAACAGGGAAATGGATTTGTACACACCCATAAATGTTAGTTGTGCTTTGCACTTTACGCTTTGTGTTAGATCATCAAAATAGGGCCCTGTGTGGTTATTTCAATTATTTTATTTTGGGGTCAAAATGACCCCGATTTGTTTCATCATATAAATACAACACAAATAATGTCAACTTGAAATTACTAAAACTAAGTGATAAAAAAGAGTGGGATAAAAACTGCAAGTTGTATTGATGAAAGTATAGATTTTTGTTTTACAAAATATGCAAATTAATTGTAACTGCAAAAATAATAATAATAATCCATTTTTTTCATTAGATGACGTTAATTACATAACTAATAATGCTTTGAGAAGAAACACGTCTTGCTGTTATTATTTTGCTATTATGATTGCTTCTTACGGTAAATTATTCCCAGGGACCCCAGTCGATAGTCCATATACTGTATGGTAAATATGTTAGTAGTATGAGGGTAAAAGCTTAAGCTAAATGTAACATAAAGGTTTATGAAGCTTAATTTCAAATTGTTTAAATTATTGTCAAAATTCTATTTCAGAAAGAGTCTTGCAAACTGAAAAAACCATAATCACTCTGCCTTTTCATAGGGAAAAACTAAAATTTCCATAACCACTCTGCAGTCTTTACACTTGAAATCAAGTTTACAGCAAAGGAAATGACATACAGTATGCAGTACACTCCCTCATCAGCAGCATATATATGTGTGTTTACCGGCACATGAAGAACCCGAGATCATTATGTATCAACTCTGCTTACCCTGTTTCCTTCTTCACAGCGGGTCACCATGACGATTATAGATGACTGCTGCTCCCACACCATTCTCCAGAAATCAGCCACAGTCTCAGTCTTAGGTCCTTGAAAGTTACAATGCATGTGTATTATGGGTAAATGACGTGCATGAAGTCTATTGCATTCAAGAACCACTGATGCCACCTTCTTCCCTTGACTTTAGCTCTGGAGTTGAATTACAGTATTGCTGCCTTTTACAAAGTATTTTACTTTATGAAAATTCCATACATAGATAGACAGACTGACAGACAGACAGATATATTCAAGCTATATTTAATTTGGTAGTGGCTAACATTGTCGCCAAAGTTGAGGGTTATCCTGGATGGATGGATGGATGGATGGATGTATAGCATTTGTCTTTTTCAATCAGAATGCATACAGGTCTTAATCTCAATATTATGGCACACAATCCTGTAAAAGTCTGTACCTTGAGCAGCAATGTACTTCTTTGCTTCCTTGTAGCCCTACAAAAATGCAGGTGGTTGAGAAATTGCAACTATGTTCAGCGTTAAATGCAGCCAGTGTGAATCAAGCAAGTAAATCAATAAATATAACTTCTCTCACGTCTATGAAGCTGGCATTGATGTAATCCGACCCATCGGCACTTGAAGACATCTGGACACGATTCTTGTCATCTGGCAAGATACAAAGTATATATTTAATCAGTGTAGAATTTTTACTTTGCTGGGACACAGAAGTATGCTTTTGGTAGCTTTATGGCTGACAAAATTTAAATACATAAAGGCTGATGTACTCACATGGCAGGATATCGACATAGCGGTTTTTGATCTGATTGCAGGGCTTCCTGGCTTCTTTGATAGGGAATTTGCTGAAAACCCTCGGAATGCTCTGAGAAAATGGGAAGACCACAGTCTGGGTTAGTGGTGGGACACTGTGTCTGCGTCTGTGATAAACTAATCTTTCTGGGTTATATTTGTAAGGAACAAGGCAGATTACAAATTGTTTCAAAGCAAATTATAAATGTTACCACATTTCAAATGCATCAGACAATTCATTTTGTTGATTATGTAAAACAATTTGTTTAATGTGACATGCACTGAAGAACGTTAGACCTCACTGGTAGAATGCTAAATTCTGTAAACATATTAACCACCCCCCTCCCCCCATAAAAGTTCAAATTGTCACAAATCTGTTTTACTGATAAAGAACAAGTTACAGCATTTTTCTCTCTTTTAACTGCAAGTCCAAGATCTCAGGATGAATAACAGTTAAGCAGGAAAATTCACCTGAAATTCAGCCAGGAAAAGTCGTCCCTCATCAGCTATCTTCCTCTTGTAGGTATCTAAGAGGAGCTCTGCTGTGATGGGCTCCACGTTCAGCAGGTTCTGATCTTCATCTGTGCAGTTTAGAAGGAAATCACTTACAGGTTCTGCAGCTTCCACGATACACACCCTGACATCTTACTCCCAAAAATGTCTTACCCTTGTCGATGAGCTCCAGCCGCTCATCGTTATTGCTGAAAGAAATCAACAAAACAACTTTAAAATGTTGCCAACATAAGAACCATGCATTCATTGTACAATTTATACATAAAGGTAGAACTTTCAAATTAAACATAAAAAACATACAAATTCAATTACATTCAAGAAACTGTGCTAATATTGATTGATAAATATTTCATGACAGGCCTTGATTTCCCCCTAGTTCTCTGTATTCTGCTGTTTGTTTGTACATTCAGATACTCAGTCCTGCTCAATGCTTTACCACTAAAGTGGTTTTGAACCCTTTCTGAATCTCTTAAATAACTGTAATTATATATAGATGTGTTTATATATATATATAGATCATAAATTCTGATCATTACAATCACATGTGCCTCTGTAGAATAGTTGCTTAACCAACATCAAACCCCTTCACAGAAAAATAGATAAGTAATAATAAACAAACACACTATAAATATGAATGCAAACAGTACACAGTTTTGGCACTTTTAATAATCCTAATAACCAGGCTAATCCCTTCTCCTGGGTAGCAGTTCCAGTCCAGATCGAGCACAACATTACCTTACATCTTAGTGAAAGTATATATTGAATACCAGTGTATCCACTCAAAAATAAATTCTGGCAATAAGGTGTATAAATACATACTGGAGTACAATATACATTGTTTTACATGTATATAATACAAAATGTATGTCTGAACTTACTATGAGTTCCTCTTCTGAAGAGCATAAATCTTATACAAAACAAACAGGAGG
>JAODKF010016241.1:3321-21349 GCA_026779585.1 Mormyrus proboscirostris
CCACCTCCTCATGGTTTTCCCTGCATTTTTAAGTCTCATCCTGCTGCCTGAAATCGATGGAGAATGGTGCTGCTGTGAATGGAAACTGTAATGTAGTGTGTATGTGTGTGTGCGTGTGTGTGTATGAGAGAGAGAGAGAGAGAGAGAGAGGAGGTGTTCAGACATTAAGTTCCTTCCATTTAAAGCTTTGCATTATACAAAAATAACTGACAAAAAAGGATGATCTAAAATTAGCCCTGAATAACAGCTGGCAAAGATGCTTGATAAATACAAGTCAGACATCAACACATTTTCAGAGTTCTTCATTATTCATTTTATTTGACAACTTTTTTATATTTACAGTAATAAAAATAAATTTTCAGCAAGGAATACATTCACCACAGTGCAATATATACCATGTCCTTTCATTGAATAAAGTGCATTGTACTTATCAGAAATTGAATCTCACCATACAAAAAATTGTTTACATCACAGTATTATAAACCAATTTCTCTTCCCATGTCAGGAAATATCCATATTAATAAATAACATTCAAACATGAAATCAGATCTTACACGTGTGAGAACATAAACAAAGCTGCTAGCAGGCAGAAGTGACACAGCATGTGTTGATGGGTGCATATAATGTTCATCACGCAATAACTAATAAGTGAGAGTGGATTGCAAGACGGTGCAGTGTAGCTTTATGCTGGAAGGCCTCCAGCAGCGGTGCAGCCATCTTCCTGCTACACGGAGAGAGGCAGGAAGTTCAAGCACAGGATTCTGGGCAACTTGACTGGTTTTGTCTTGCATTTTCAGATGTATTTATAGTAGCACCGCAGTAGAATTCATGCACGAAGGGGCCCGTCTTTAAAGTGACCTTCGCTTATTTTTATCTGAAGAGGCGTCCTTTAACTAATGGATAGACTTCTCTTAAGACGACTCAGATTACTCTGTCCGTCCTCTCCCACAATGCACCATGTGTCACAGCGTCAGATGGGGGCAGAACGCCAGCCGCTCGTGAACCGGCACAGAGGTGCATACTGAGCAGAACCTTCTAGATTCATCTCTTCGTCAACGAGCAATCGGTGTTTTGTTACTGTGCCAATGCACGTACACACATCAGTGTGACGTCACTATAGTGCCCAGGACAGAGCAGTGATAAATCCTCTCCTCTGAAGCAGACAAAGGGAGCCTCCATTGCTCTAATGCCATCTGTCTGCTTTCTAAAACGAGCCAGGACCCGCCTATCTAGGCTCTGGCCGAAAGAGGGAGGTAAGCAAACCTTCAGCTGGCTTGATTGGACCTCTGCCCTCCGTGGAGAAAGCTGAGGACCCCTACTGGTCCCTGCCTGTACTGCATGCATTATGGACATATTTCGCTACTGCACACTGACGCTCTCTACATCATAGCTCGTTTATCCTTCATCCACAGTGACTCTGTGACCTCAGGTGCCACTATCGTCCAAGACAAATAACACACCTTAAATGTGGCACTTTAAATACCAACAATTTTTAAAGAAAAACAGCAAACACGTTCACAGTCATAGCAACACACGTAACTGAACCAATGCCCTCACAATGTGTACAAAAATATAGTTTTATATTTAAATATGATCTCATTTAGCCATTGCATAAGATGACTTCAACAAAATAACATTAGTACTTTTGAACAGATAATACGTTAAGGAACTTAAAGTTTGAAACCTTTTTGAGTATAACATGAAAGTAAATATGACACATTTCTGATTGCCATTAAAACATACATAACATCTGTTGCTTTTGGAGGAATATTTAGGAGTTCTAAAAAGCCTTAAATGAACTGTTATGGGATTTTAAAGATATAGTGACCTAAATCATTGGTTTAAAAAGACTTACAAAATGCCGCTGGCACCATACTCACTACAGTACTCAGCCGGCCTGGCTAAGCGTGCCAGAACAGAAGGGTCTGCTTATCGGGTTCCTCTCGAGAAACAACATTTATTGCACAGAAGAATGAAAAGTTTAAGGCTTATCCAAGAAACGTGAAAACAAATCATGCGTCTTGATGAACGAGGTTAGGGAGGAGGGCATTGTGGGTAGAGCGGCACGCGCCGGCAGAGGTTTCGCTAGGCTCCAGTCCAGCGCGCGCCAGGAAGGGAGCGGTATCCAGAACCGCGGGTGGCTGGGGGGGGGTTAATTTAAAGCTGCAGACTAATAGTCCATATGCATATTTACACAGCCAAAGCAAACACTGTCACTACATAGGCTATTGATGGTCACTGCCGAATATAAGCCAGCCGGCCGGCCGGCTAAGCGATGAGCAAAGGAGCACAGGAGCGACTAGCTCATGCAGTTAGCCTGCTTGCTTCGCTTTTCTGGAGCTAGACGAGGGGCTCCTTGTTCAGAAAGCGGTGTCACCCCAACATCTCCAAACTAAATCTATAATTAGCATTCACAATCCCATCGGCCCTAACCTTTCCCCCGCCCCCTCCCTGCCCCCCGTTGTCATTTGTTCTATTTTAAGTAGTTAGTCATCTGATATCTTTCTTTAAAAAATAAATACATTTGAACATTTGATTTCCTCCTTTTGTGTTAAACTATGTTGCAAATTACAACTATCGTTTAATTTTTTCGCATCTGTAAAGGTGAACATGGTAATATAAAAGCTGCAATAAATCTGTAGGATCTGATCACGTATTTGTTAAAGGATATAACATCCTGACCTACTAGTAAATATTCTTTGTAGTACATTTAAGCATTATCTTTGTGCTACTATTTAATGTATATGATCCACATTAAATAGCCATGTGTTATTTTCATTACCAGAATAGGATATTCTCTTATGTTTTACCATCCTCACAATTATATATTACAAATTATTGCATGACACCTAAGAACATTTTACATACATATCAAGTTTTTAGGCAATACAATAAGTGTTGGTACTTGAAGGTCCAGAAAGAAGACAGGACATTCAGGTCTGGCGTCTATACATGGCGCCAAGAGTCTATATCGACTCTTATAATAAAAATAATAATAATCATAATACTTACAATTATTATTACGTCATACTAAAGGACTGTATTCGGATGAAACTAATCACGTGCATACTCATTATAAATTTCCCTTCCAAAATTAAAAAATTTAAAAGTATTGTAAAATACCACCTTTAAATGTTCACAGGTATACAAACATGTTTTCTGTTAGTCACAATATTTATCCATGTTATTTAATTTTTTCGTAAAATCAACAATAATCACACTCTCAAAAATGGCGCCCTCGTACAAAAAAACAATGAAAATGCTGAATTAATGACAAACCTTGCTAGGCTGTGACATTTAAGATTTCTATATTCTATAGGCTATATTCCTTATCATTTGTGCAACCAGGCCAATGTTTTTCTTTTTATTTATTTCTCTTACATTTTACAATTGAATAGAGCACAGTTCCACCAGGTACAGGTAGAAGAATGACGTTATCAACTTCTTTTTCAGCGCGTCTATACCAATAGGTACTGCACTGGCAAAACAGCGAAACAAAACATTAATTCATAATGTCAAGGGACATATTCGTTGCATTAGGAAGTATAATTCCGAAAAATTCTTTACGTGAAATTTCAAAATTTCACTTCATTTTCGTTACTTTCGCCTGTGTTTTTTGAAGAATACTGATTTAACTGCGACTAAAAGATTCAGTTAAATGAGATATTTGACTCTCCCAGGCACAGACGCAGAGTTTGCTGTATTATACGTATATTGCTTGATCCTCATAAAACGCCCCTGATGTGAAAATAAATGCTTACTATACAGTACCAAGATCAAAATCCAAACCGACTAGGAATGAGATGCTGGATGGAGGGAATTTGCGTTTAGAAGTCAAGAGCCACGCCTGATTAAACGCATATTTAAAACCGCTTTACCGTGTCTTTATTCCTAGGAAAACCAATAATCCTGCTGGAAAATCTGTAATGGGATATCTTACACGTGAATGATTGTCGATCGCCACACCGGGTAAGAAAAGGGTCCCCACTAAGCGCTTTGGTGTGACTTCGACGCAAATGCCTACGAGAATAACGCGGCCACCAGGAAAATGACGCACATACATGTGCCACCATTAGCCTTAATCGGTCTACATATTGCAGTAGGCCAATCGTTATGTATTATTTGCGGCGACTGAAATTTCTAAATTGCCCAAGCATGCCTGTGACTTTTACAAGCACAAGTCTCTGTCCGCGGTGCTGAAATGACTCGGCGGAAAAAACTGCCTTATTTACCAGCACAAAGTAACCATGCTAAACCCTGCGTCCAAATGCTTTGCTATGCGTCAGTTATATGGTGTGGACACAGGCAGTATTTTCTTTGATACGTAAACGTTGGCGATAACATTTGCAATTTGAAAAGGTTTACTTATAAGAGATGTTTTAATATGGGAATCATTTACTTCGGCTGCTCGATAGCCCCGAAAGCCAGAAAATGAAAAGCCGGGACTCGCTTCTTTGGCATGAAACATGGATGCGGCGCAAATAGCCTATTTTAACGGGGTTAACAGAACTGAAGCTCCACATTGCCGAGAACGAGGCGCAAACCGAGCTGCATTTCTCTACCGCCAACGTCGATGCCTTTCCTCGTTTTACATATAGTGGTGTTAAGTGGTACTAGTATTAAAGCATCGCCCAAGTCAATGTCGGGCTTCTAGATGGAACAGGCTTAGGTACATACACCGCCCTGACATGCCGCGGAGATATGCGCGCAATGCAATACTGCACAGTAGCTAGGTAAATGCAATATGTCAATGCATAGTTTGTATAATCTGAACTCAATAAGAGGTTTTAACGGATTTGCGGAGTTATGAAAATAACACTAGAAAAGAGTCTAAAATATTAACTACTATACATCACTTGACGCCCGTGGCCGCAAAGAAAAGTTAGAGGGGACGCATCCACAGCAGGCAAGCCACAGAGATTTCTGAATGTCAGGGTTCCTGAAGGCGTAAATTATGGGGTTTATGACTGAATTGCAAGTGGCCGGCAGAACTGTGGCGTATGTGTAGATCATCGGGTATCTTGAGTCGGCCACCAGTGAATACATGGCGAATGGGATCCAGCAGAGCGCAAATGTGCCCAAAATGATGGAGAGCGTGGATACACCTTTAGTGGTGGAGGAGGCGTGGGAGGTGGCCATGAACTGGTGCTGCACAGCGATCTGCTGTGCGTGCCTGAAGGCGATCTTACAGATCTGCAGGTAAAGCTGCATCATTAACGCGAAGATTAGGAGGAAGGACACCGCCAGCAGGGCGGCGTTGTTTTTCGTCACCGGGCGACAGATGCTGCAGGAGGACTCGTCTTTCAAGCAGTTCCATCCTAAAGCGGGCAGTAAACCCAGCGCGATGCAGATCGACCAAATCAGGACAAGAACGACATACGTGAAAGTCACTGTCCTCTCCGTATGGTAGGTGAGCGCGTTGTATAAGGAGAGGTACCTGTCCACCGTGATCGCAAGGATATTCAGTACTGAGGCGGAAAAGGCGGCGATCAGCAGTCCAGCGGAAATCAGGGTTACGAATTTCGTGTTCAGCATATACGTGAAAATAAAATTGAGTATTAGTCCGAGTCCCGCCAGCAGATCCGCGAAGGCGAGGCTTCCTATCAGGATGAAGGCGGGTGCCCTGAGGGTGGGCGTGTAAAAAATGATGGCGATCACTATTGCGTTTTCACAAGAGATGATTGTCCCCGTCACACAGAGCGCGATGTCCCACGGGTTCACAGGCACCGGGCGCACGTCGGAGCTCCTCACCGGCGACGAGTTCCTCCCATCCAGAAAATTCCAGGTTAACGAGTTCAGGAAAGAGTTGTTTTGGACTTGGTTGCTCATTGCTGCGGCAAGTGAGTGAATCATAGCTGGGAGAGAGGGGGTGCGGGTGTTGGAATGAGAAGGAGATGGTGTGAGTGATACTCATTAAAACTTAAACGGAATACCCCCACCCTTAATATTACTACGCACTAAATCAGATTTCTACTGCACACTCGTATACCCTTAAACCACATCAGATGGGTCAATTTGTTAAAAAAAGGCAACTAGGACAAGATTCGCCAATATATACACACTTCATAGTTCCAACGCGAAAGTCAACTGAATCGGCATTTTTTCGGTTGCAAAAATAAAAGCGAATATTTCCACCACACATCAGCCCCTCCGTGCGTTTTGCTGAACTACTTAAGCGCACCTCCATGGCGACAATATAGGGTTAAACTGAAGCGAGAATATCCCTCACATTGGGACTGTTGACATCACGCCGCTCGAAAAGCTATTTTTGGAACCAGTAAAAAAAGAGCGTAGGGCTTTACGGACATATTTCCTATGTGTGGGAATACGGCTTTATTTTCGCAAGAGAGCTATAGCACAACCGGCAACATGCACGGGTAGCGGCACAGACTCCAGCAAACATTAAACATGCGAGTCATTCCCCGGCTCTGATACTAATTGTATCCGCAGCTATAAAGAACTGCAAAGGTCATAAAGTGAAGCAAAATGGTGCAATCCCGCCACGAGGACTCACAATAGCTGTCCCTTGAATTAGTGCAACAAAATTTCAATAGAGAAATACTAATAAATATAAATTTTAAGACTAACCGGACTTGCCGTGCGTTTCATCCAATGCACTTTCTTATTTCCATAATTGCCGTTGAGATGGTGCCTTTTTACGTTTAATCTCAGAGCATTCCGTGACAGCCAGACGGAGAAGCAGAAACTGGCGGTACAGACGGGGCGGGGGTCTAAGAAAGGGACGTGGAAAAAAATACCAGTTCCTTATATTTTTCGGTGCAGTTTTGGGGGAGTCCGTAGCGTTCAGCGTGTTATTCCTCCTTTTACATGCATCTCCAGCGACGGTCGCAGTTTCTCCAGTACCAGCTTCCCAGTCCTATTCTAGCCCAATTGGACGCGGCGCTCATTCTCACTTCTGACGTCAAGAGAGTCGGCTGTATTCATCGGGTCTGTGAATCACAAAGGCTGTCATTTCAGCGGGGCTAGGAAATACATGAGGTCGATGCGATCGAAAAACCTGGAATTTCATTCACAGCGTGCAGTTTAGCCAAGGTCACGGCGCCCCTCTTCGGACCGCAGGGAGACCGGCTTCGGCTGCTATCCGCGCTGATAACCTTCCCCGTTCTCCGTAGTCACGCTGAAGTTAAAGCGATGCACGCAACTCACTCCCGCCTTTATTCCAATTCACATGAAGGACGATCATGCAAACTTTATAATCGACGACGATTCTGACTTGACGTGTTCCATGATATAAAGTACATTTTGGCCGTTTAATTAAACGCAACAGATAAGAGTACATAGGTCTATATAAACTTCTAAAAATACGTACAATTTTGAGATAGCCGTTTGGCACGAAAACAGATATAATCACATATTGGTGAAAGACTTTCTTATCATTAGGGCTAGCAGTGTAGGTTACATAGGTGAAGTGGTATATGTTTGTGGTCATATGAGTAAAGAAGTTTATCTGTGTTCATATACAGGCTCGAAATGAATAATTGTTTCAGGGACCAAATATGTTTGGTGTCATGTGAGTGAATAACTGTTACCATTCACTCTGAGGTGTGAAGTTGACCATATAAATGATTGTGTGTGGTATCATATGAGTGTATTTGGTGTCACATATGAATGAACAAGTGTGTTCGGTGTCATATGTGAATGAATGACTGCCCATCTCTATCTCAGACAGAACCCATCACAGGACACACCCACACACCATTCAGTCCTACTAGCAATTCAGGAGCTACAATTACCCTCCTCATGAATAAATCACATATTAGTGAATGCAACATATGTGGGGCACAGTGATTAGCACTGTTGCCTCACACCTCTGGGACCAGGGCTTGAGTGTCTGCCAGGGTTCCATGTGTAGAATTTGCATGTTCTTCCTGGGTCAGTGGCAGGTTTCCTACTCTGGTTTCCCCCAATAGTCCAAAAACATTGAACTTACTAAATGTGTGTGTGTGTGTGTGTGTGTGTGCCCTGTGATGGGCTGGCACCCATCCTGGTTGTTCCCTGCCTTTCACCTGTAGCTTCTAGGATAGGATCTGGACAGGTGCAGAAAATGGACAGATATCACACCTGAGTGAATCGGTGTCTTTGATATCACTCAAGTGAATGAGTGAGTGTGGTGTCATATACGACTGAAAGAAATGCATCTTATATTACTTAGTGAGCATGTTTCTTATCATACATACAGTGATATGAAGAACTTATAGGACACCCCATTAAATATTTAATTTTTTATTAAGAAATATCAACATCCATCCATTAGCTGTACCACTTTATCCATTTGGGATGCAGGGAAGCTGGAGCAAATCCCAGCATCTTCGGGCAAGAGGCAGGTCACCAGTCCACCACAGACAAACACACCTATGGACGATTTACGGTAGCCAGTCAACCTAATCTGCATGTCTTTGGGAGGAAACCCACAAATGCATGGGGAGAACATTCAAACTCCACGCAGAAAGGCACACTGGGTGACCCCAGGTATCAAACCCAGGACCTTCTTGCTATGAGGTAACAGTGCTAACCACTGCACCACCCCAAGAATACCAACATATCAGTATTAATTCTCCTTTCAAATTAAATCTGTGACGAAGGCGATGCAATTGCATCACCTATGCAAAAACAAGGAACAAATTCACATATATATTTAACAAAGGCAATTAACTGAGATGCCAATTCTTAGTGAGGAAGAGGTTAGGACACCCTGTGCCCTGTCAGCTAGTATTTCCCCCTTTGGCTGAAATAACCTCAGTGAGACAATTCCTATAACAATCTATCAAACATCGACTAGCAGAAAGTTTTCCGCTCTCTTCAGTGCAGAACTCCATAAGCGGTGTGATGTTTGAAGTCTGTCCTTCCGTATCCTTTTTACCATATTCTTTATACCTTAGAATGATGTGGGCATATCCTTTTTATTTTAGGCTTGTGTGGTCATATCCTGTGTACCTTAGATTCACGTGGTCATATCCTTGAACCCTTAGAGTCCCGTGGCTGCAAGCTCCTCCATATAGACAGCCTTTAAATGCACGCATGGCTGAACTGCGGCAGGTCACAGCACTTTATCTCCGGCTCTGCCATATCCCCCACAATGCCCCTCTTTCCAAGCAGCCGCCTCCTCAGCCGCCCATCCTTCATGGTCCAGACACTCGGCAGTAGGTGTAAGTGGGCGCAGCAGCATGAAAGAGTGACGGATGCAGGCTGAGTCACGCGCTTGGTGGGAGGGTCATGCCCTGAACCCACGCGGCAGGCCAGCGACCAGCGTTCACACCTGCAGGCTCTGCTTCGATCTGCTGCTTAGAACTTATGAGTAATTAAGCTGTAAGTCATGAGTTTTGTTTATATTTTACACTGATACATGGGGATTAGAAACTATTAAATTCTATATATCTGAGCAAAACTAAAGGACACTACAAATGCTTAATCACAGGCACTCGCTGCTTAAATCTGCCAGTCACAGTGAATTTCAGTCAAGTGGCCATCCTCCCCTCTCTCCTTATGCGAGACACATACAAACACACAGACACACGCACACATACACACACACACGCAGATACACACATGCACACACCCAGACGCACACAGACACAGAGAGAAACACACACAGACACAAAATAGAGAGAGAGAGAGACACACACACACACACACAGATCTTTGTTTATACTATCAATTCATTTCTATGGGCATAACTCTAATTACAGCAGTGATGACCTTACCCATAAGTAACCAAACAAAATACAAGACTAAGAAAATGTTTCATTTTAAAAGAGTTATCATCTTCTTTATTAAAATGACTTGACCACTCACCACAATATGTTTTTTTGCCCCCTTTATGAGGGTCTGCTCCATCAAAAACATTCCGCACTCTTTTGGATTGTGGAGTTTGTAATACAGTGGAACCAACCTTTAGTAATCACATCTGTCTGGATGAAATTGATCGCTATAAGCGGATGATGATTATAAACAATTTTTTTCTTTTTCTTTATGTCTCAGGCAGATTAACATCGAATTAACATTTGAATATTTATTTATTGAATACAAGGTAATAAAATGGGAAGCGTACAGAGCAAATTTGCCAGTGTTAAATTAACACTATGGTGTCAACTGAACACTAATAAAAATAAAAAAGAGCTAATAAAATTAACACTATACAATAACACTCATTGCACTCTATAAAGTGTTAAATGTAACACTGATTGGTGAGAATTATATAAACACCATACAGCATTAATTTAACACTGGCAAATTTGCTGTGTAGGTATTTACTTAATTTTGATGATTTCAAAACACAGTACAGCTGTTTGAAATGTGTGTGTATAATTCAAATACGCTATAATACAGTACAGTACTGAACATAATATTCAATTTAATTTTACTTATATAGGTCATTTTTACAATGTGACATTGTCTCAAAGTGCTTATTGTAGTTTTGCTCCTGCATCTCGGTGCCTCGTTTTTGGAGGTTTATTTTAAGCTTTTATTATAAGTCTATATTTGTCATTGAGAGAAAATAACTGTCATGTTTTCTATGCACATAGAATCAGCCTCGGGTAGCTGCCAGAAGCAGACCAGTCACTGCAAAGTAAAGCAGGGCGATCAAAGTAGTAAAATAAAAAAAAGGAATTACTGCAGATTTATTTTTTTTCCCATATGTTGTATGTTGTCTTGTTTAAAAACACCCAAATTGAATACTGTAAGTGGACTATTTGATTACTATAAGGAAGTCAATTAAACAGTATTTGTATAGGAATGATTCTGTCCCAAGTTTTTTAATCCATATAAGCGATTGGTCATTATAACCATGATCACTGTAAGTGGTTTCCACTGTATTGATCTACAATTACTGTGCTACCATTGCCTGTGACTGTGCAGTGATGTACTTCATGTATGTTCTTGCCAAATAAAATTATTTTTCTTTATAAAGATAAGATTTGGTATTCCAAAATTAAATTTTCTTCCGAAACTTAATTTTACATTGTCTGCACAGAGACTGTACATACACTAGGTACTGTTAATTTAAAATAGAATAGACAAAACACCTACAGATTATCAAAATTAGCAGGCACTTTTAATTTCAATGCTTTTCTCTCCTTGACTCTATATAGTTAGAGACATAACCTAAGCCAAGTTAGTCATGCTGGCAATTTTCTGAATGTTGAGTTGTTATATGGAAAAATAAAGATTTCATTGTTTGAAATGTGAGAAAACTTTACCAATACATCCCTAATTAACCATTGACATGCCTACGTGATTGTGAATACTTACAGTAAACTTGCAGTCAGGGTAATCTGGCCAATAGCCAAGCTTCCTGCGTCAGATCACATCTCTTAATTCCCTCCCCCATCCCTCATAATTTGCAGGGGACACGTCATGACATTCACAACTCACATCCCAGTGCCAGTGAACAAGGTTCTCTGGACATATTTGAATGTGTAATAGTTTCAGGAGCATTAATATCTGCATATGTGTACTTTTATGTCTTCTGTGTGGTTTGCAAAATGTCCCTGCATCCATCCATCCATCCATCCATTAGTGCACAGCTCAGCCAGTCCAGGGCGTGGGCTCAGGAAATATGGCCTGATTTTTATTTGCAAGTTAACTGAAAGATCATCATTGTAAGTTAACTGAACGAACATCTTTTGGGATGCTCAGTGCACAATAAGAGCAAACATTCAAGACGGAGTTTGACTCTAATAGAGCCAACCCCAGACAGACCACATTTTTGCTCCCTCCCAGACCATCCATAATTTTGCTGCCTCCTAGCTCCTTACTAGACAGTCCACATTTTTAATCCCACCCTGCTCCTTACCAGCCAGTCTACGTTTTTGTTCCCTCCCAGTGCCCTACCAGACAGACCACCTTTTTGCTCCCTGTAACAGAGGACAAACTGCACTTACTAGCTAATAATCAGTTACAGGTATGAGAAGCGGCGTCTCAACTGGTCCTCCCCCAGGACATCCACTGCCCCTCCATCTCACACAGCCATGGTGATTACCCAGGAGCCCCCAGGGCTACTGTACCTGGCCGTATCTCCATACCACAGCACTCAGCTATCCCCTCCTCAGTTCGGGTGGCATGTTCAGTGACCATCAGCCACCTCGTGCTGCATCCTGTCACCAAACATAGCCGTCATTCTTCCTGATGACTTTAACTGAGGCTTGTTTGTCAGCCAACTGAATCTGATTGGACGTCACGCTGAGACAGGAAAGAGGAAGTGGGCGAGTAGGAGAGCAGCCAGGCAGGCAGGCTATCTTTATCCTCTCAGCATGAGGCAGGAGATGGACAGAGAGTCTGTCTGCTGGATGGCAGTATGGCTCTGTCCTGTTTAGTTGGTGATGGCTGCTGGCGTCACATCTTGAAGAGTCGCCCGGCTGGGAACCCAACTTTTGAGTGATGCTATAGATGCTATTTACTGTTTTCCCAGGATAACTCTTACGAAACACCGCAAGCTGATCGCTTTGACACGATCCTCTCTCCCCTGGACTCAGCTCATCCATTCGTGGGAACTTGTGCAACTTTCCCCCCGGTTGGATATATGAGTAGAATGATGATTTCTGAATTTCAGGGTGGAGCACCAATTCGGCCACCTGTGCATAATTACTAAGGGTATAAAGGAGACTCACTCTGACTCACCCGTCCGGTTACTCACCTTGTGCTGAAGCTAAAATGACCCAGCATGCATGGATGGATGTTTTTTTGTTTGTTTAACCTGTATGTTAAATAAGCTCCCATTCCATCAACCCATTACCCCAGTCACATGATTCTGCTCACCAGTCCAACCACAGCAATTCCTGGATACAGCCTTTAAAAATATATATTTTTTTACCAGAAAGTGCAAGACACTGTCAGACTGGATTTGAATATTTGCAGGACTTATGTTATAGAAGCTCATTTAAGGATTGTCTGTATTCAGAGGTAGCAATTTCAGGTCCAGAAAGTAAAAATCCAGACCATGATTTACTTTCAACCAACCAGTTGAGCACAAAGAGTCACAGAGAACTCAACTGGTTGGTTGAAACAAGATTTTGGTCTGGATTTGTACTTTCTGCACCTGAAATTTCCACCTCTGTCTGTATTCCTCTTGCTTTTAACATACAAATGATTTAATTCATATTACCTACACAGGCAAAGATGGGGACAACATTCAAGTCTACCAGTCTCTGGAAGCAGAAATGGCCCCTGTCCAGTTGTACCACCATCACATTAAACAACTAATCCCACTGACTTTAAATCACTGTGGTTTCTGTTCACATTTTTACATTTGCAGCAACACATGATTTTTCTGTGGGCAGGAAGAGTCATGTTCTGCACTTGGTTTGCCTTGTGTTTTTCGGGGAATTATAAATGATTACACATCCAGAGCCGAAATCACCCACAGGCCGAGCACCGTGCTGCCCACCGATTTAAAAATAATGTGGCTTTGCTTCGCCACACATTGAAACCACATTTCATTTTCAAGCCGCCACATAAATTAATAGAAGCTTGATTCGGAATAAGGTTCATCTGAAATGAGCTTTTGTTTGTTTACCCAGCAGAATCCTTATCTTATGTACAGCAGTCAAAATAATAAATGTACAGACTAAGAAGCCTCAGTTTGCACTCCCTGCATGTTAAATCCTACATGCGTCTGTGTCTGTGCTTTTAATGATCTAACGCTGTTATTACAGCAGCTACACTTACAAAGGGTCCTTGATAGTAATTAAAAACATGTAATGTGGGTAATTAACCAATCAGGTCATTGGCTGTGATGATGTGATGTTATTAAATTAACAAATCATTAGATGATTTGAGCGAGGGGCCCAACACTCTCAGCTGTAATTTGTTTTCTATAAAAGCATCCGCTAAATATACAAAATGCAAACCCTACCTTACGGCTATAGTTTATATACTTAGTATTTGAAATGATAAATTTGAAATTTACTCTAGAGCAGGACAATGTAATATATGCGTGACCACCCAGACCATCACACACACACACACACACACACACACACACGCGCGTTTCTATTCATATCTTTGTGGGTACTGTTCATTCATTTCTATGGGCAACACTCTAATTCCAACTATGACAACCGTAACCCTACCCAGACCTAACCTTAACCATAATTAACCAAAATACTTTGGCATTTTTGTTCTTCGATTGCAGTTTCTAATTCCCCCATGTGAGGATCAAAAAGGTGATACCCGCAGCATCAAAATAACCCATTTTTATCATGGGGACAATGTGATAAAAATTGGTTATTTTGATGCTAATTTAATAGTGGTAGTATGTACATGTCCCCCCCCCACCACACACATAGAGGTGTGATTTGAACCCTCATCCTTGGAAGCATCACATGAAAGTTTTATCCACTTAATTTTAAAAAGCAGCAATGTTCTATGACTTTCATTGTGTTCGACAGAAAATTGCTGTTGAAATGAGAATGTCGTGGCTTTCTGACCACATGGCCCTTTGACAGCCACCTCTAGGGAATGAAGACGATCTGCTTCCCTATTTCCTCGACTACTGTATACTGTATACTGTGTACTTTATATAGCACCTTTCACCCCTTTCGCACTTGACAGGAGTGTGCGGCTGTCCATTACGTTACCAAATGGTTCTAGGCACCGAGCAAAAGGGAAAAATTAAAGAATTGTAATTAACGCATATTCCTGTAAGTCACAGCATTAAAAAGGCCACGCGGGACAGACAGACAGCGCTGAGTGTGCAGCCTCGGCCTGTCATATTCCCCACTCCTGTCTCTGCTCGAACCCCTCTTTTCCACGGTGAACGCACTGCCCTCATTGCACACCCCCGCATCACTCAGCAGACCCAGCACTCACAGCCACTTGTCATGGCTTTCAGCAAATAAACACACATGAAAGACCCCAATTCATGCATCTAATGATGTTTACCCAGCAGCGGGCTGATCTGAAGAGAGGAATTAACTGTATTCACTGCACCCATGCTGGAGGCTAGAAAACGCCAGTGCTGCATGTCTTGCTTTGTTTCCAGTTTAATACCAAGCCCCCTTCTTTGGATATAAAGAGCGGATTTGGCCTCTTGGTTGGTTAACTGCTGGGGTGAGGCACAGAGTGCAGCTGCCAGCAGGGGGCGAGCTGTGACCCCAATGACGGCAGTGTGTCTTTTGAAAGACTGGCGGAAGAGCAGCACTCAGGTCAGGTGCACGACATGGAGGCTTTTAGCAGAAATGCAGGTTGCATCACATACAGGCTTCATACTGAGCTAAAATGCCCACTGCATCCTTACAGCTTTCACAGGTCGAAGGCATTTCTGTGTTTATAGCTTCTGCACAGACCCTATTTTAATCAGCTGCTCATATCCCTTGTTCTGACCCCCTTGAGGTCGGAGCAGAACATGGTTTTGAAGGGTGGGTGGGTGTATGTACATGAAATGAAACCCTCAAAGTTTCATTTCAAGCCCACCGCCGCCCACTGCCACCCTGCTTCAGCAAACCCCCCCCCCCCCCCGCCTCACCCACTCAGAATGAATTACATGCTGCTTGTATGTCACAGAATCTGTTAGTAGGACAACCAGAAATGTTCATTTTATACAAATTTAAAAAGTGTGTTGCATTGGTGGCGCATTTACTGTGACGTTCAACAGCAGGGTCCCCTCTGGGCCATAACTGGCAACCTTCCGGGTGAACACATTAGATAAAAAGTATTTGGAAGGAAGTATTTGTGTATGTCCTTGTAGCTAGAACTGTTGCTTTGTTTGAGATTAAAACACTCCATTTTTCCTCAGTTTGTGAAACTGTACGTGGTAAACTTGATACTGTTAAGTCCTGCTGTTCTTGAAAAAGGACAGGATTTAACATAAAATCACATGCGCGGAGCTATGTTTTTTTTACAATCCCAACACTTAATTTATGTGAGCAAAAAAAATCTAAATTAAAATCCTGTCGAAAAAAAGAACTGAACCTAATAGATTTCATAGGGTAATGTAACACCTTGGTCTCTGTTAAAAACAACAGCAGTCAGAATGAGTCAGAGGTTTTTTTTGCTGGAAAGGAATTCAAGATTCCTTCTAAATGTATGCAGTCTAGTGGAAAATGAACCATTAAAAGTTTTTCCCTGATATTACTGCTGTTCACACAGTTATTCATCTATCTTCCATGAGTTTTAACACAGTGCAGGGTCATGGTGAGCCTGTAGCAGGAGACACCCTGGACAAGATGACAATCCATTATAGGGAGCGCAATTTAGAGACCCCAATTTGATGTAACTGCATGTGTTTTTTGGAATGTGTGTGTCAACGGCGAAGATCATAGTGAGGGTGAGATGACAGAAAATCAGGCGGGCCAGTCCCATAACAATTCGCTTGGTGAAAAAATCACACTACATATATTTTATCAGTTCCCGCATGACCTGTGGCATTACTAAGACCTACCTCCCAACTCGGGGGTTTCCATCGCAAACTCAGGGTACGGTACTAGCAGGAAAGGAAGGAGTCGATCCCCAGAACTAGAAAAACTAATATCAAGGAGGCACAAAGGAACAACATCAATTAAATACAAAAACAGAGGTGACTTAAACACACAACTGATGGGTTAGTACCCACACGCTCAGCCCATAGTGCCACGTAGCAATCTGGGGAATGGGGAAAAAAAAACACATAAAGGACATGGGCACAGAGAGAAAAGGATGGCCAGCGACACCTGCTGGCCAAACAGGAAAGAGACACGAAAGGCTGGGACAGATGGGTGCTGACCCTGACACCTAACAGCACATCTCCGCTGACTGATCTAACCACACACACACACCTGTCAGACACTTTTGTCTTATCGTACTGTACCACTCTCTGTGAACGCTGAACAGTTCAGCCCGAGTTTATCGTACTGTATCGCTCGTTGTAAACACTGAACGGATGGGCCTGAATTTATCGTACCGTATCGCTCACTGTGAACACTGAACGGATGGGCCTGAGTTTATCATACTGTATCGCTTATTGTGAACACTGAATCTGTGGGCCTGAGATCCATCTGGGTTGCCCAGGACCGCCCGAGCCACATGATAGGTCAGAGGAAACCAGGAAGTGGCCAGAGGAAACAACCCTATCAATCAGAGGAAATACAAACTCCACACACATACAGTACAGGGTGTTGGGATTCCTACCCCCTACTCCGAGAGGCATGAGACAGCAGCGCCACCTACTGAACAACCATGCATCCCGACCACACACTGCATTTATGTAAATGAATGAGGGTGGATAGCTTTTGGGAAATTGTGGGTAAAGTCATCTTCAACGCAAATATACAATGGAATCATTCTCATGAATATGCTCGCAAAACAACATTCCCATTAATTTTCGCCAATCCAGTTAAACAGAGGGGATCGTGCTGGTCTGGCCAGGGACATTGTTACTTTCTGATTGTTTCCGATTGTTCCAGCAGGAATTTTGTGTACAGTCATAGTTTAACAAACATGATGTAATACTCTTTTGGATTGAGCATGTTGGGCCGTCTAAGTGGAAAAAAAATAGGGGTGTGGGGGGTGCGGCCCCTGGGATTAGTCAAATTCAGTTCCAGGCAGAACTGAGAACAAGCTCACATCACAAGTCTTGCTATAACAAATTGATCCCTGGACAATTACTTGACTGAAGAAACTCGAAAAAATATAGATGCCGCTCTTTAGAAGGGCAAACATTTCCGCAATAAATAGCAGCCTGATATAGGGGGGCGGGAATGTGATGCTGTTGCAGGTCTGTTATACTAACACGGAAAAAGGTAATCAGCCAGTCACCCAGATGCTTCTGTCCTATCCAGTAGCACATATTCAATGAGCATCTGTGTGGAGTTGCTTCGGCCATTAAACATAATATTATCATTTCTGAGAGCTTCCAATTAATTGCCTGCACTAAAAGCTGAAATAACTCAATTTATAATGAATCTTATGTCTTGATTCTGTTATATCCTCCTCACATATGTATTGTGATTTTGCTCATATCTCTTATGCTACCCATGCCATTCTATTAAGTGCTGCTATTCCTTAAAGAGGACAGGCCTTTGCATAAAATCAC
>JAODKF010016398.1:0-21304 GCA_026779585.1 Mormyrus proboscirostris
ATAATTTTATAATCTGCCAGCTCCCTTGAATAGATACAATACACGGATGCACAATAACTAAATGAATAATTAAAATTACCATAACTATAATTATTTTCAAGCATGTTTTCTGTATAAAAATATTTTGGTGTAGCAGTAATAGAGTCCCATGTAACAAACTCTTACACTGTACCGGATAAGCCGTCGGAAGTCTCACCCTTCTACCACGGTGGGTTTGATTTCTGGCCCAGTTCGTTATATGGAGGTCTCCCCCATTTTACGCGTATTTCCTATTTCCACCTGCATTCCAAAAACATGCGGCTCGCATGATTCAACCTCGTATCAATAAATTGTTCGTTGTGCGTGAGTCTGAGCCCTGCGTTGATCTAGAGAAGCATTCATACGGCGCGGTGCCTTATGCATCCTATGATAGGATTCAGACTCAGCGTACTCAGACCCTGTACTAAGTAGTTGTAGGAGCAGAAATACAAATACAAACAGTTGTGTTCCACAAATATGACTTATTAAAATGTATATAAGTTTAAGTCACCATGTTTAAGTCACCAGCAGGGGGCAGACCTACCACTCACAAAAACATGACAACTTTCTAAGATGGACAAGCAGAAAACGGTCCATATGGAAGGATAGTGGGTGTATGCTACAAATATGTTGCAAATTATCCAGACTTTAATTGTTAAATCTAAAACACAACACGTTAAAATAAAGCCATTTAATAAATGTCTACATTTTCTCTCTAACCTCGGATGCACTCCGTGCCCTCCGCAGATGGTGTCGACTGTAAATATTTGCTGTAAAAAAGATGGAGTTATAGATTCTACTGGTTTCATGTACCACTCTAGGCTTGTTAGTTTGTTTTCTTTAGCTTTTAAAAGTGGAATAATATCAGTTGTTTACGTTTATTTATTTCTCTTTATTAGGTTCAACTTGAGCTAGTGACGAATCTGTGATATCCACTGCGTAATTGTTATTCTATTTATCATAATAAATATAATAATCAATTTAATCTTATATATTTTGGGGGGAAACAAATCAAAGGATATTTGTGTGCTTGTTTTGGAAAAAAAGGAATGGTTATTGTTACTTATAAGTATTTGTGTTGAATCTGCTTCAGTGAATCTGGAGATGCCAAAGTGGGGCGCAGATGAAAACAAACGGAGAAGAATTGCTAACGCTGCTGTTACTGACAATGTAGCCGGCTGCAATGAAACTGTTTAATGCGTAACGTTAGCGAGTCATTTAGCTTTTTACAGACACAGAGCGCTATTTGGGCTGGCTAGATGGCTGCTTCCCTCCCTAGTTAGATCTGGTTAGTCGGCGAGCTGTTCAGCTAAGCTAGTTTCCCGTAGTTTCTGTCAAACGTGTCTAATATAGCACCATGGAGACCAATTTACAGAAGAGACGGGAAACTAAATCCCTCCGTGTGAAAGTCATCAGCTTGGGAAATGCAGAGGTGGGAAAGGTAAAGCTGTCTTACAGTAACCAATGTCGGCAGATCTGCAGCAATATAAAACTGCTTTTTATTGGTAATATGATATAAATGTTTTGCTGTCTTTGCAGAGTTGCATTATTAAACGGTACTGTGAAAAGAGGTTCGTACCTAAATACCTCGCCACAATCGGCATAGACTACGGTGTTACAAAGTAAGTCTCATTTAAAAAAATGCTGCAATATAAAAATGAAGGGTCTAAATTTATGTTGACTTTGAACTTTTTGAAGTGACACCGGCATGATCATTGCTAATTCTGTTTTTGGCAATTCTATACATGTTTACCACCCATATTATTGAACTCCATAATAGATACGTTGACATTTATAATTAAATGAATTAATAGTTAAATTTTTAATTTAATAAATATTACCTCAAAATCCATATACTTTGTCTATCAATCAGAATCTAGCAACATTTTTTATTTATTGCAACAGATCGTATTATAATATAGTCAAAATAAAATCAAGTCATGCAGTTGATCTGTTGCAGTGCATAACCACTTACTTGTCATGATTCAATTGTTCTTTTTTATCTTTCTCTCAATTAATCAGAGTTCAAGTTCGGGACCGTGAGATGAAAGTCAATATTTTTGACATGGCAGGGCACCCCTTCTTTTATGAGGTCAGTCTCAAGATGTTACTGTTTTATTGCCATGATACGTCGCTACCACCTTAAGCAGCACTGTGAAGCTGATATTGGATGTCTTTTGCCGTGAGATATCACCAGCCCATTAGACAGTTTTCACCTTTATTATTCTGGGGTATTTTTATGTAGAATTGCTTGTGAAATAAGGTGAAGGTGACATTAATTTAGAGGATATGTCTGATATTAATACACTAAAGGTATATGCCTCTGCATGTTGGGAGGCTGTGCCTAAGATCAGAAGGGTGCTGGTTCACATCCCTGAGTCAGCAGTGTGATTTTACTGCTTTCTCAAAAAATTGTTTGCTTTTCACAAACCTCAATAAATAAACTGTTTAAAATTCAAGCACGTTACATATCTAAGTATGAAGTAATATATAGTGTACACTAAGAGACATGCTGTCTCAGTTAATAGATCATCCATATCTACAAAATAATTATTTTATATTCTGTCACCTGGAGTCTCACATTAGATTTCCAGTGCTGTGCTTTTTCTGGTGGAACATTTTTAAAAGGCCGTTGACAGTAGATAATGTAACTGAGGTTACTTGTGGAATGATCTGCTCGTACAAAGTTTAGTTTTACTGTTTTAACCCTAAACCCCCTCCCACACCACCAGTATTGACTCCCAGGCTACGATCTTATCGTTGACCTGAAAGTCTTGGAATGTCAGCCAAAATGTCCCATTTTTAAAATGTCCCTGTATCCGTTTTGTTCCTCGGCATTTGGTCCTGCAGGTACGGAATGAGTTTTACAAAGACTCCCAGGGTGTCATCCTGGTGTACGACGTGGGTCTGAAGGAGAGCTTTGACTCCCTGGACGGCTGGCTGGATGAAATGAAGCAGGAGATTGGCTCTCAAACGAACATGGAGAACATCGTCTTTGTAGTGTGCGCTAATAAGGTTCTCCATTGTTCATTGTCTCTCTAATGCCTGTAAATCGAACCTTATTGACCGTGTGAGATGAAAGAGATGGTCAATGGTTAGAAGAGCAAGCAGGAGGCACAAATACCGAATGCAAATTGAAATTACCTGAGTAATGGTAAAGTCTTAGAATAACAGTGTAGTGTATCTAGTACTGAAATCCTTCGATTAACCAAAGATCACTGCCCTTTGTTTTTGCACCGTAACAGGTGGTTCTCTCTTATATTGCATGTATTTCCTGATGCATTTAGCCTTTCATCAGGCTTCTTCCTCATGACAGAGTAGCAGGATCATAAGTTATGTCGTTTTCACAGGTGGATCTGGCAAAGCGACGAGTGGTGGATGAGAGCGAGGGCCGACTGTGGGCAGAGAGCAGGGGATTCTTCTACTTCGAGACCTCAGCACAGAGTGGAGAGGGGATTAATGAGATGTTCCAGGTAGATTACAGGTGTACAGATCAGTAGCATGATGTGTATCTGGCTTCAACAAATAGTATGGATGGTAAGGACGTGTTCTGGTCAGTGTTGTGGGAATGCGTGTTTAGGCGGTCGAGGGATTTAGGGCTGATCTGGTTCCTGCTTGTTTGTCTGTCTGTGTGTGTGTGTGTGTGTGTGTGTGTGTGTGTGTGTGTGTCAAAGGTGTCAAAGGAGAGCATGATGGGATATGTGGAAAGAAGCATTTTAATGTACCCATACTTGTGAAAATAAGAAATAATACATCATTTCAAAATACCTATTTTTAATGGCTGAAGGTATTTTCTGAAGAGAAGACAAAATTCTGTAAGATTATTGAAGCACCTTTTTTGTAATTGTCTAAAATTAGTAGTCCATGTGCTTTAGACTTTAAGTATGTTTTACCCTTTTACATTACCCAGTGAAATGTAGAATACTGCATAGAAAGAGTAGCATCCACGGCACCATACTAATCTAATAATATAGTTATTCGCGTTTCAGGAACTGGGTCATTCGGCACACAGTACAAAAAAAAATTGTCTTAAGTTGACAGAATAAGTAGCGCAACACATTTAAATTTGGACAGAAACTTATTAAATCAGTCATTAAAAAATCTTCACAGTAATATACTCTGTAATAGAAACGTGCATTACAGATTCAATGTAAGGGAAGTGTTAAAAACAAATATTTTGATGTATCAGTGTTTCTCTAATGGCAGATAAATGTATTTGTAAGTGTGTGTGGTTCAATTCCAGTAATGATGAGATTATACATGGGGTGGACAAAATACAGGAAACAATAGACAGAATATTAATATCAAAGATGCCATAATGTGGAGCAGGGGCACACTTCGACTTTTGTGTTTGGTATATGTTGTCATGATTTTCGACTCTTCCCCTTGACACGTTAAATTGTTGTGCCGTTTTTATAACTGATGCACCTGCAGCTCAAACACCAAGTATTTCACGTCTTTGGATCTCTGCCCGGGATTTGCATATCAAAGTGCTAATCTCCCAACCTCTTTTATAGCTGACAGATACTGTTAATTGCAATTCAGCCCAATATAACACAGCTTAATAACTGTGTTTGTAATTGATTTAGTTATTTCAAAGTTTGTTTTTTTTTTTCATGTGATGTTTGCATTACTTTTTCCAACCTTGTGTAATCCAGTAGGAAGGCAGCTGACTGTGTATAGCTGTCGTTGTGTGTGTGTGTGTTTGTGTGTGTGTGTGTGTATGTGTGTGCACGTGCACACGTGCGCATGAGAGCGCACACAAGAATGTAATTATGTAATATGTAATTAATGTTTATTAAGTTGCTTATGAATTTGAACACTCAGCTATTGTGGTAGGTAGTTTTAGTAAGGAATCGTCAAGCTTGATGTTTCAACATTTTGACTGTTTTTATTCTTACTCATGTTCTTGCTCTTTTTATTGTCTTCTCTAGGCCTTTTTTTCTTCTATCACAGACATGTGTGAAAACGGGGGCAAACGGCCCATAATAGAGGCCAGCCTGGGCTTCACCAGGGAGCAGGCTGATACCATCCGCAGGATCCGTAGTAGCAAAGACAGCTGGGATATGCTTGGGGTCAAGCCCGGTGCCACCAAGTGAGTAAGAGGCCAGGGAACGCTGAGTTACAGCCTCCTGTTGTGTGTTCTACATCTCCAGAACACAGCAGGGAACTCGCCTCATGAGGTTGATACAAACCCATATTTACATCTTAGTTACATGTAGTTGACTTGTATTACTGGATGCTGTACAAGGTCTGAGTTATAGGCAGACGTGGAAAGTTCAGGTCCAGAAAATACAAATCCAGACGTGGAAAGTTCAGGTCCAGAAAATACAACTCCAGACCAAGATTTTGTTTCAACTAACCAGTTGTGCATACAAAATCAGTTACAGAGTATTGAAGTAGTTCGCCATCATCGATATGTATTTTCTGGACCTGAACTTTCCACGTCTGGATTTGTATTTTTTGGACCTGAACTTTCCACCTCTGGTTACATGTTCAGAGCAAAAATTAATTGAACATGGGTAGATACTTAAACCGAAACCATTTCCAAAGAGAATGACCACTGACTTTTGTCTACCATTGTTATTGTATAGTCTCATAAAGTGGTTCTCAACTAGTGGGTTGCAGCCCAAATGTGGATTGCTTAACGATTTTCTTTGGGTTATGGATTGTGTAATTAAAAAAAAAAATATATATAAATTTAATTGGTAATGTGGGGCTTTTGTGGTCGTGAATGATGCAAAATGTCATCCCAGAAATCTTTTTTGTTTGTTTGTTTTACTTTTGTTTTAGAGTAAATAAATACACTAATAAATGCTTAGGCTCATGACTTAATGACGGAGGAATAATGCTGGTCGTGAGGCTACTCCAGTTGAGAATCACCGATTTTAATATATGCAAACGTATATTATGCCAAAATGTGTGGCGCAGTTAACCATCTTTCTTTGTTTTTCTGGCACCACCGTAGAAAATAGTTTAAATTCTAAATGGTGCTTCTAATTCTAGTACTTGTAATTTCAGCGATGTCTGTACCTTAGTAGGTACTATGGTATTGCTGTACGTGCATGCACTTTCCTTGTCTTAAGCATGCTAATGCTACTTATCATAAGTTGCTCCCAGAATGCATTGCTGCTGGAGGACAGATAGGGGTAATCATTTGAATTAGAAGATTGCAGGGCTTTGGTGTCTCATTAGTATCCAGCTCCCAAGATTATCAGCCCTGTCTATTGTAACGCGTCCTGTTCATATCTGAGAGAGGTTTTTGGCTAGGCGCTGTCAGAATGGAAGCCTAAACTACGATCAACCACTTAATTTCGTTCTAGTGGCAATTTTAGTTTAAAGCAATAATGATCTATGTGTGTCATTTTCTTAATAGCAGGAGTTTGCTAAGTCGCAACATCCTGTGGGTTTATGTTTCAGGGAGGAGATCAACAAGGCGTACAGAAAGCTGGCTGTATTGCTGCACCCAGACAAATGTATGGCTCCGGGAAGCGAGGATGCCTTTAAATCTGTGGTGAACGCACGTACTTCACTTCTGAAGAACATCAAGTAGGAAACGTAACTGTTCCGACCCAAACCAGTTACCAGGTGTAAAGATGAAGTCTACTCATCAATCCCTGATGGTAAAAATGAGAGTGAGAGGAGATTTCCTCTCAGCTTATGCAGGAGTTGATCTTCTGCTGCTCTTGTGCCACTCTAAAGCAGTGTTTCCCAACCCGATCCTTGGGGATTGCCGGATAATACATGTTTTTGCTTCTACCGGGAGCTGGTATGGAACAAAAATGTAGACTGTCTGGCAGGGAGCTGGGAGGGAGCGAAAACGTGGACTATCTGGGGGTCCCTGAGGATCGGGATGGGAAACACTGCTCTAAAGTACTGTTTACAATAATGTTTATGATGTGACTCATTTGAGTTATTTAATTTCAGTCATGTGACTATATATAGCTGTTCTTTTTTCGAATTATTTAATTTTTGTTAATTTTATTAAACCAATGCATGGTGTAAGGTATATAATACATTTTTATTGAGTTATTTATTCTGTTATCTGTCCTTATTTTTACTGAAGATCAGAAATACAGTTAATTGCAAATATATTCCTCTTACCACTTAGTGGTAAGTTTGGACCTCTGCCTTGTTCCATAATGATTGCGGTTATATTGCATGACAATACAGTGCAGTTCTTAGATGGAATTTATCTGCCTTTTGTCATTCTCCATGACATTTGAAAAGGAATACATGCTTTAGATAAACAGGCCTTTTTTCAGCAGTATTTATGGTTACCGGGTAGCTTAACAATAATAACGGTAGTTTTTGTATGTTTATGAAGGCATGGAGGCATCCAGTAATGTATCTGTTTATTTTTCTGAAAAATATGTTGTACTTAATGCACACTGTACTAAGCTTGCGTGTGTCAATATTGATTTTCAAGATGCTATTGTGATGATTTGCTTCTTTACGAGTTTCCTTATGTTGTATTTACTGTTGTGCAGGATCCTTCTCAACAAAGTTCTCCCAAAGTTCCAAGCCAAAATTTACAAAAAACTGGCCCTGACATTTAAAAATTAATAATAAGCTTGTAAAAAAAGAAAAAAAAACAATGAACTGAGCTTCAGTCCTCTTGGATACCAATAGCATGTGGCTGGACAAGCCTTTACTTGTCATTAATTTCTGCAATTTCAGAAATACAATTTTAAATATTGTTAGTTTGGTTTTTCTCTGTGCCTCTTGTTGAAGTTCATCCTGTTAAGTAGGTTTAGGACTAAAGCTCTCTGCATGGTTTGGTATTAAAAAACTGGCACATTATATGCAATCAGTAGAATTTGGTTCATATATCAGACGGCAGACAAGTCAGATAAAGATACATGAATATTTTCGTGACCAAATGGGTTCACTGACAATTGGTGCAGATGTGAATTTTGTTTATGATGGTGGGTTTTTTGGAAGTAATGCAAAGCCATTTGTCATTCATTTACTGAGAGGAATAGAAATTATGCAGTTTTTAGTGTTGCCGGACAATTTATTCACATGTAAATTGGATTATGTATTATGTAAATCTAATAGAAATATGTTGTATGACCTGAAAGCATATCATAAGAGTTTTTTGTATTTTTTCTTGTAAAGTATTTTGTAGAACTGTAAATGTTTGAATACATGTTTGGATAATCTATGGCTTTTGAGTAAGTTGTTTTTAATACAAAAACATTGAGTTACATTCAAAATCTGCAGGGAATTGCTACAGTGAAATTTGCTTCCTCATTGGCAATAATGCACAACACTAGACATACAGTACCTTTCTGACCATTGTTACGCTATGAGAATGTTTCAGGGTGTCAAGTCAGCATCCAGTACACAGTATTAAGCCTTTATGGGAAAACAAGCCTCACTGATTATTTAATTCAGGACACAAAGATAAAATTATTGGTTTAATTTCACTTTGGATGTGAATCTGGCTGTGGAGATCAGTATGAGATGTCATGTGAACGCAAGCATATTTACTTTACAGCAAGTTCTCTGTTACAAATAACCTATTTTTTTTTGTTAGACATCTAAACATGTTAATGATGCATGTTTTCAACCAAAACTTTCACTCATTTCATACAGTAAAATCTAAATTTTCCATTAATTTTGCATGTTTTGTTTTTCACTTATATAACTATGCCTATCAAATCAGTTTCATTTGGCAACTGTAACTCAGCTTTTAGTAAAATACAGCTGCCACTTTTTACCTTGTGGAAAATGTGTATGTAAAACTGCATTCACACGAGTGCAAATTTTCTGACCTCATGCATTGTTCTATTGATTGCTACTCTAGAATTTTTGCAAATAGGGTGTTAATTTCTAATTTTTAAGAACATACAAAGTGCATTCTTATGTATTGTTTCTGTAATTTTCATGTGTGTGTTGTCTTTTGTATGACATGTTTCTTGTCTTAAAGACTTAAAGACTGAGAATCTCCCAGCTTGCCCCAGACGCCCGGAGGCTTACTGCAGATTTAAGCATCGCTCTTCAGATCAGGCCAATAGATTCTCCAACAGAAGGGAGTCTTGTGACGTCCTTCAGCTGTTGACTCCTCGTGGCTTTGGGCGTGCCCCTGTCCCGTAGGATCATCTCTGACAGATTGTGCCTGTCTACCCTCTGAAATAAGGGTTAAGTGAGCTTTCCGACCATCTGGTGCTGGGATTCAGTTCCTTTTGGAGTGCTAAGATTAAAGCTGTCCCAGTTTGCTGGAAAACATCTTGATGAGGTCTTGTACAAAATTCTGTCTTTTTCCATTTTCCAACTCCCTTACTATTATAAATATTGCGTAGCAGCGATTGTACTCCATGAAAGAACTGAACATCTCATACGGATAAGTGCTGAAAGATGAAAGAAAATGGAGATAATGACAAGGACATCAAAGAAGGACTCAAAATTAACTTCAGTTTCTTTTCTGACGTATTATGTGAATAATTATGGGAATTTTGTCACCCTTTTTAATGGAAGTGACACCTTACACTACTCATATTAATTAACTGTTAAATAGTTTTGTTTCTTTAGCAAGGAAAGGGTGGCAGCTATGGATTTATGCTCAGTATTACAGGTGTGAGAGGTAAGCATTTGCCTTAATAAGCACATTCTCATTTTTTGTAACTTAACCTACAAATGTTAAAAAAAGATATAGTTGAGCCAAAGAGGGTTTACCATTAATTACATCTGTATTTTAATTTGAATTAATGCATTTTTGGCTGCTGTTAGTTTCAGTACAGCTGAGTCTGAAAACTAATTTTTAATACTTGTGTTTTAGTTTTTTGTTTATTTGTAATGCAGTTTTACTGATTGTATCTTATTTAGTAAATGATTTTTACATGAAATTCAAATCATGTATGAAACTTAAAATACTTCACGCTAAAGGTGACGTTGTAAAGGTAATCTCTTTTTTCTGTAATTCTCTGGATAAAAGAAATCAACGTTGCATACAAAATCTCATGAGAGTTTATAGATGAGATGTAAGAGCTTTTTTGGGATTTTAACTTTAGGAATTCAAAGTAAAAAAAATAATACTAGGAAAAGTGAAAACGTGGTTTTAGCTATATATCATGTAGCTATAGACACTGATATAGAATGTTATTCAATTAGGAGATAAAACTGAGCAGCCCAATTAGTAGTAGTGTCAAAGCTTAGAGCATCACTTTCTGCGTTGTGAGCATCAGTCAAGGCCTGAGGTCAGTGCCAAGCATGGAGTCATTCGAGAGCCATGGTGATGTCATCCTCGCGCCTTCAGTCTGTCACATGGGCTTAATATCAATGGGTGTCAAACACAAGAAGATGAGATAGCAGTGATAGCAGTGCCGTACAGCACATCATTGGCAAGCCGGAGCTAAACCAGCAAGCGGGACCAGAGCGCGGCCATCAGATTGTCATCACCGACGCTCATGTCAAGGACATCAAGCAGGAGATCTGCAGCAAGGCATTGTGGGGCGGCAGGCTGCCCAAGTGGTGTTCCTCTGTGGCTCATGTCCACCCAGTTGAAGATCACCATGACTCCAGCTTGTGGGAGTTTTACTTACACAAAAATGTTCTGTGTGCAGAAGGAAAAATGATTGGTTCAGATAGATAACCAATCAGATTGTAAAGGTGGTGGGTCCAAGACATCTGACCCAAGCACCTTCCATGGTGCGTTTGTGTCCCCTCTGCAGAACACATTCAAGAGCTGCGACCCTCTACCACTGCTGTTTCACCAACAGAGAGCTTCCCTGGTGTTCACCAATGTAGCACCTGAGACAGTGGACCTCACATGGGGAAGGCTGGCTGGGCTTTTCGTGGGCCTGAGAGGAGCACTCAGCTCCCTGGTCCTTACTACAAAGAGGACACATGTCCGTCGTACCTGCTTAGCGTAGGGCTGGCCATTTGGCTCTCTCAGACCATGCAGGTGCCGAGTGGATTGGTGTGGGGGCTGGAAAGGCACCAGTCCTGGTACGCACTCTTCATCCACTTCACGACATACACCTTGCTCCCACTGCTTCTGTACTGGGTGTCTCACCTCCACCCTTCCCATCCTGGTGGAGACCATGCAGGATTACAATGAAGCCACACTGCTCAGAAAAGTGATGGCGTCTCTCACAGCAGGTTTTTAGACATTACATGCACATTTCTGGAAGACAGTAGAACCAGGTCTTCTCAGGCTGGTAATTTGATCTTTATATTTCAAACATTGACAAAGCCCAACTCCTCAGTAGCTTGCAGGGTGGTGTCATGTTGTGGCGCCAGCTCTGATGCTTCTCTCTGCTCGGGCAGGTTCAAGTTTCCATCCTGGCTCAATATGTGTGGATGTGCATATTTTTGTCGCTGGGATTCATTTTGGTTCTCTGCTTTACCCTCACGCTAGTGTTAACTGGAGATTCCAAGTGGGTTATCAATGTGTGTGTGAATGGTATGTGACTGTTCCCAGTCCTTGGTTATTCACTTATGCCACTAACTTCCAGGATATGCTCCCAATCTCTGAATCCCTGCATAGGTAAAGCACATCAAAGGGTAAAGATTTACTAGCTGATTACTTTATCTAATTGTTTAACCTTTATTGTTTTGTTTGTATTTGAATGAAAGGTCAAATGAGATTCCTTGTAAGGGTTACCTTAGTTGGCCAACAAAACTGATTCTGTCTCTGACCATTAAAAAAAACAAGAATAAAAAAATAATGCAATATAGTGGTTATTTTTGCATTTTGCCTTTTTTAAGCACACAAAATGGGAATTGATAATGAATTTAATCCAGTATCCATGTCTAAGGTGAACTGTCTTTTCATCAAAGAATAATTTGGCTAGACATTAAGTATGTACTGTAATGAAGCTGCATTGGATAGATGGATGGATGCAACTATCTATAGACGGCATGTGCTCAATTCTTCAGCCATTACTGGAGGGATTCTGTACATGGGCATGAAAACAGCAGGCCTGTTCATCTACCCCCTGTCAGGCAGTGCCCAGAGGCAGGTCTTCCTGGAAACATGGCGCAGCATTGAAGGTCACCTCAAGTTAGAGAGGGAGATCCACAGATAGGTTAGGGTATATGCTTCCTGTGGTCGCCTGGTTCACTAGACGTACAGGTCTAATATCTACACTCCATTAAAAGGATTATATAATACGGATTAATTAATTTAATAATAGTCATTATGTATCTTGGGATTTTATTTCCTCTTGGAGCAGGTGGGCTTGGTTTTGCAAGTGCTTATGTTTTAAATTTTGTGAAGTGATAATTTCCTCTGTAATTAACTCTATTAATTTTGTCATTTTGCCAGGTTTTGGTTAAAGCTTTTCCAAAACTTGTGAAGTTCGTTACTGACTGCAATAAAAGATGAATGACTACATATCCGCTCTGATAACAGGACAGCTGCGGTTAAATTTGTGGGATGGAGGGTTTAATAACTGCCTTGCAACCAGTGTTTTAAAATACTGCCCATGATTTGTCAAGATAAATACAGAGAGGTTTGCAGGTTTAAAAAGTCAAAAAAGTGGTGCGGCATGTTTGAAAGTAACTGATATCTATATGGATGTCTGTGCTACACAGGAACGCTTGTTGTTATCTATCCTGCCTCGCTTTGTTGCCTTGGAGATGATAGCGGACATGCGCACTTTAGACAACAAAATACTGACCCAGCAGTTCCACAAGATCTGCATTCATCAGTTAATGGATGTAAGGTTCGCTAAACAGCCAGCCTGGCACGCGGAACACAATATGCTCTACTGTAAACAGCTTCAAAATAGCATGTTTCTTTGACATGATGATCTTCCTCCATGTCCTTCAGCATCAACAGCTTGTGATCACTCTGAGTGAGCTGTTTGGACGCTTGTCCGCCTGGCAGAGGTATGAATCCAGTGACTAGATGGATTCACCAGCACGAGTACACCCAGTGAGTCACTTCACCTCTTGTTGGTAACCTTAGGTTACCAGTTCAAGAGACAACAAAATACTGCCCCAGCTGGGTACATGACGTAAATAAATAGCAAGGTTGAGCTAACAACTGTAAGCTACGGTATGTAAGTCACTGTATACTTCATAAATACTGGATGCTAGTGACTTTTGGCTTATATTTCCTATTTATTTTCAAGCTGGTTTTGAGGTATATGAACACAGATGGAGGCCAAAAGAAATGTTCTCATTCTGGTAGGTGGGTGCATGTGCTTTTCAATTAGTTAACAGATGCTCCTGTTTCATTAGGGCGACAGCACCGTGCAACGATCTAGAACTAGAATCAGAATTTTTTGAGACACTCAGTTGCTTTATGCCAAATCTCCCTCTGACTTGTATAACCCTACTTGTCCTTGCGAGAATAGAATAGTGTCAATGTCTCAGGGTTTTGCTACCTTATCTACCTGTTTCTTGTCCCCCGCTTGCCTCAGAAGCATCGTTGCAGGCGGATCAAGATCCTGGGGGACTGTTACTATTGTGTGTGTGTTGGGCATTCCAGAACCCCAGCAAACTCACGCGTGTCACTGCACGGACATGAGCCTAGCCATGATCGGCACCATACGGTTAGCTTGGCTAACCCAGCGGCCATTCAACCAGGACCGGCTCTACCCAATCATCAGCTTGGACCACCCAAGAGGCCATGCATATGACTCTCCAAGTTTTACCAAATCGCTGTTTACAGAGTTTAAATACACATTGTGAGTTTTCAGGTTTCCCTTAATTTCACCTGGTTTAGCCGCACGGCTGAGATATTTCCCTGGGGTCTGTACTACAAAGTGGGCTTACTGGCTTATCGGGGTAAATTGTCGGATTTAAGGTAGTCTGGGCAAATTGTAAGTGAACAAATATGCTCTCTGCAACCTATTGAAAATGATCTTGTCGGTCAATTTTTGGTTGCAACCCACCAGCCGGGAAATTCATTTACCTGATGCCTTTACCTAAGGCGACTAACCGAAAAGTGAAGAGTTACAACTTGCATGTGTTTCCTGGGCTCTGAAACTGTAACCTTTGCATTGGTAGCACAATAATCTACTTGTTGAGCTACTGGAGCAGACGAGCAGTGTTCTGCTAATATAATCATGTAATTCCAATAATTCTGTAGCCCACCCAGGCTTTCAAAGCTGGAGCCAGGTCTACTTTCAGGTAGCTTGGACTGGCAATACACCCATGTTACAGTATCTTAGCACAAATCCTAATGTCCCGTATTGTATATAATCATATTTCAAAACGACAATATTTTTACAATTTTTTTTTGTGCTTTTCTGCTGTGTGATAGCAGACTTCATCAATTTAGTGGCTCCCCCTGGTGGACTCTTTTATTAACAGGTATAAACAATGAACGCATCACTTGCCATAGGCTTTACAATTCATTTAAAACTGCTAAATTTTCATCTGCCAATTACATATACAGTACCGTGCTGCATTGTCTAGTGGCAAGACAGAATTCCAGGCTTTTTTCCTTTGATTGGCTCCTCTCAGGTGTGTGAATGGAAAACTGAAGCATGATGTGGATGTGCGGATCGGGATTCACTCTGGCTGCTTTCTGTGAACTGGGCCTTCACAAATGGCATTTTGATGCTTGGTCTTGGGACGCTGATGTGGCCAATATGCTAGAGGCAGGAGAGACCCCAAGGTGAATGTTTTGCTTTTAAAGGCACCTAAGAAGCTATTCCATCTGAAGACTACATTTTTATAGGGGAGACAAGACAAACGTTCCCCAAAATGTGATAGGAAACCTCTTATTTTGATATTGTGGGGACCATTTTTCAAGGTCCCCAAGGATCTTTGCATGCAATCAAAAAACTAAAAACGCCCAGTCTCTTATTTAGTTTGACTACTTATGTGATGTTGTGATTAGAGTTTTCCGCATAGAAATTAATGGATAGTCCCCACAAACATGAAAATTACAAACCCGTGTGTGTGTGTGATTACATACATACAATTATATATGTGTGTATGTATATATGTATGTTCATATATATTCAAGATTTCAAGCTGTTAGAGAACTATGTCTTACTCTCTCAAGTGCTGCCATCTGCAAAATCACTTACAGTAAATTATATTGGAGCTGTCAATGTGTCTCTGTGTCTCTGTGCAGATTTTGGTCACCTTGACCAGTGGTTCCTGTGCCCATCTCTGGGCCCAGTGCTACAGCTCCTGGGAAATGAACCAGCGTGTCGAGCAAAGCCATGGAGGTGTGCAGCAGCGAGCGCAAGCAGTACATCGCACCCGTCAGTTTTGTCTTCTAGGATGAACACATCGAAAATAAGGCATGCAGAGGGGACTTAAGCCAGGGACTGCCCAAGACATAAGCAAATAAGCAGCTGTTTAGCTCCCCGCAGCCATCACCCCTCCCCCCGCCTGTCAGAATGGTGAGGAAGATGACAAATTACACCTAGGTTAATCAAATTTTGCTTAGGAGCAGACTTTCAGGTTTTGCAATTCATTAAGGTTCTGTCAGTATTGATCATGAGATTCTTAGTCACAAAAATGAATATTTAGCCATCTGACATGTAATTTCAGGAAAATGTCACTCGTAACATTTCAGCAATATCATTAGTTTTGCAGATATACAAAGAATGATTGTACAATTAAAGCATTTGAGTCATGAGGCTACACATTGTTAAAATGAATGCCTCACTCTACAATCAATATATTTGTAATATTATTTACAATATAACCATCGTGATATTTACAATAAGCTCTCCGCATTGACACCTATGTTAATAGTCCGTTGTTGTATGATACAAATGGTCTATGGACATCGATCCCCTATTAGAAGTTGAAGATGTATCAAATGAATTTTGCTCTTTATACAGTTTTGTTAACTTGGTGGTTTTTTCATGTTTATCAGGATGGTTGCCATGGTGACATGTGCCATCTTCTGAAGAAGAGCTGCATTTTGAAGCTTGCAGTCCTGCTACCAGTTACCATCATGTACACCTACATCACTGAGATTTTCTCCCATGTTCACTACATCCGTCAGAACCAGCAAAGGCAGTTTCAGAAGTACGCTGTTGCTGGAGAATTGAACTGGAACACGTAACCCCAGTTTCAGCATTGCCCTCCCCTATTTTAGCAATCTGAATGTTGTTTTCTTCTCGTTTAATATTGTATTTCCATGTATCTTTCTGATGTTATTCAATACTGTGATGTTACTGATAAGTCTTATTGGCATCTTATCCATTTTAATATTTAGCCACGGTTTGCTAGGATGTACGTCATACACAGATTAGTTATATGAATAAACCACACAGACAATTTAGCAGAATGTTCTTGATGAATTTGGCCCACATAGAAACACGTTTCGCCTCTTCTATCTGGCACTTTTTAGCTGGTCAGGCTGGACTTCCTGTGGAGATAGCAAACCCAAGCTGGAGGACATGAGGGGACGGAGGGAACATGATGAGTGTTTACTTCATGACATCCTACCTGCTCTTGTAGCATCACACTTCCTGGAAAGAGTGAGAAATAATGAGGTACACCAATTTTACTGCCATTTCCCTTTTTTGAGTGCCCCAGTTTCATGTTTGTGTCTAGGAGATGCTTGTTCTGGTCAGGTGAAGTGAGCTGGAGATCACGACCGATGTTTTTTCTTTTTCGAAGGATCTGTACTCTCAATCTTTTAAAAAGGTGGGAGTTGTGTTTGCGACCATATGAGGATTTACCGACTTGTGAACTGAAAGAGATAATGCATCAGGATCTAGACTGTCCACGGCTCCTGAATGAAATTATCATTGACTTTGAAGAGGTGAGCTAAAAGATTTCTCCCACTGGAATTTGCAATTTTGTTGTAATTTCTTTGTATATGTTCTAGAAACAGACACACAATGAGGTCCAGCTTCTACCTCCATGTTCAGTTACAACTATTAAAATGATACACTTGTGCTTGTTCCACATTTATATGATCATGCATGAAATGATTTTTTTTAAATGACACTAAATAAATTAACTAAAATTTATTAATTTCTTTAAAAAGGTATTTTTCGTTAAATTTTAAGATTTCTTTGCTTTGCGTTACATGTATTCCATAACAGTGATGAAAAAATATTACCTAGTCCTCACAGTTGGGTGCGATGTGCTCCAAATAAACTTACTTATAATAACTAATATTATAATTGTGAAAGTCCAGTAAGAGAAGTAGAATCCACTCTGTATCAACAACATGCTGTCTACCAATTTCCATAGGTATGCACTCTAGTGGCGATTATGTGAAGGTACAAGTGCAAAAACCTGATAGTGCCAATAAAGTTTTTAATCCTGTAGGATTATTGTGCGCTTAGAGTTAGTACCTTAACCTAGTACGAATTAATAAAATTACCATTGTTAATTGGACTATATCAGCCAGTGATAGACATATTATAGCAATTCCAGCCACTTTGGATTTAGAAGCTTAATTTGTTCCAATACCACGTTGAACCATCAGATCCCTCACAATCATGTCATGTCATGACCTTTCCTGTAATTCAGGCCTCTGAGGATGAATAGCATCATCTTTCCCAGCTAGTTCTCCTTGCGCTGGCTGTGAAGGAAGTGCTTAAGAAAGTAAACAGCCATTCATTCCTGAAAGACTTTCCAGCTGTGTGTTGGCAAGTATACATTCAGAGTGATATGTGCTGTTAGCTCTTAAGCAGGTTCAAAAGGGCAGTGGGTGCTTTAAGAAGCATAAACTAAAAGGAGCACATACAATTTCCGATGCTGGCTACTGCATGTCAACACCAGGCCTGGATTCACCATGTGACAAACCAGGCACTTTCCCTTTCCTGGGGGGGGGCTCAATGGGCTGGTGGACCTGCAAAATTCACTTCTCCCCCTCCCTGGATTGTCAAAATTAATTGTGGGAGACCTCAAAGTCTGTGGCCAGTTATTAAAACACCAGGTTGTTTTTTTGAGATGGGTGAGCTAATTTTAAGCATGGTAATACCTCAGTCATAACTCGAGGTGGGTAGGTCACGTCCAGAGAGTAAAAGTTCAGACTAAGATTTTGTTTCCATCAGCCAGTTGAGTACTCTGTGACTGTGACTCTTTATACACAACTAGTTGGTTGAAATAAAGTCTTGGTCTGGACTTATTATTATTAACTCTCTGGACCTGAACTACCCAGCTCTGGTCTTGTTTTCTTCCTCTGCTAACACTTTCCACGTCACCATCAGGGATTTCCCATGAGCCTGTGGTGGCTGGAGGTATCGGTGCCGCATGAAGAGTGCCGGGGTGAGAGCTTGTATGCAAGTACCCAAGGGGGAGAGCAGGATCCTGGCTGAACGTGGCTTCACCATGGAGCTGAGGGGTGACGTCTTTGTCTTTGGAGATGTGCTTACCTATTTTATCAGCAGCTGGGGGGAAATGTCATGCTACCCGGAGCAGACCACCCATCACAGCTGAACTGGGGGGCAGTCTTCGGCCTAGCGTGGAACAAAGAGAAACTTCCTTAGTGAGAGGTTCCAGCACTTCCATCTAGGAAACTTTAACCCAGGGATTCGCAACCTTTCCAACCATAAGGCTCGGGGGAGGGGGAAGGCTCCCCTCAGTAATTTTCACCAACCAGCCACCGATTATGGACCAAACTGCATGTACCTGATAACATACACAGCCCGGGGGAGGGGGGGGGAGCAGTGAGTGGGCAGCGAGAGTAAGTTTGTGCCTCTAAGTGGGAGTCACTGATTCACATCCTGGCCTCGGCAGAACAGTCACATATCCATGGGCCCTTTGGTAAGGCCCATAGCCCCCAGCTCCAGGGGCACTGCGTGTTGACTGAGCCTGTGATGTGACCCCCCCCCCCCAAGCTATGGAGAGGAAGATGGGGTATGCAAAGAGAAGAACTCCGGGCTACTTGTACTCATACTTGTGCGAATGGCAAATAAAAGGTTTATGAGCGGAGCAGTTGAGAACCTCGCTGTGAGCTATGGAAGGTCCTGTTCTTCCAGGATGTCTTTTTAATAGATTCTGAAAATATAACTCTTCAAAACTACTTCCAGAGGTGACCTGTGTGTGTCTGGATAGCAGATTTTTTTTGTGTTCTGTCATCATCAGCATGTACAACAGCTGCACATGTCAAATAAATAATGTACATGAAGCTCTGCGCTTCCTGGGGTGTGTCTGAAGCGAAGATTGATTTATTTACTTCTATAATGCCATTAGCCAAGTGAGCCAGACTTGCCTGTATGTTTTTGAGTATTGCAATTTCAGGAATCCTGTCAACATCTCTTATATTTAATAAAACAGATACATATATGAAAGGAAATCGTAAGATATTGATTCAATTATGTATTTAATATTATTTTGGTGCAAGATGAACCACTCAATGGCTGCCCTACAGAGGGCGCTATAGGACACACTGTCAGTGCAGGACATTCATATCTGTCTCTTCTTCAGAAGCTGAATGAAACTGCTCCATTGGACTGGGCAGAGGAATCTGGTCAAGCTCTGTCCTCCATCCCACACACCACCCATGAATAGAAGTAATACAATTGAATTGTTTAGAAAAATCTATTTAAAAGGTTTTATGACATTAAACATAATTTGTTCTGTAAATTACAGGTTGTTCACACAAACAGACTTGTGTTTTCATCTTATACTGTATGGCACTGAATCATGCTACACTGCATCACAGCCCATCCACTGGTTGGGCACCTGTTTGGGCACTTCATCATGTTTCCTCATCACTTAGGAATATGAGTACCCTTTACAGTAGGGGCTACCAGGAATATGAGTACCCGTTACAGTAGGGGCTACCAGGAATATGAGTACCCTTTACAGTAGGGGCTACCAAGAATATGAGTACCCTTTACAGTAGGGGCTATCAAGAATATGAGTACCCTTTACAGTAGGGGCTATCAAGAATATGAGTACCCTTTACAGTAGGGGCTACCAACTCCTGGTTCGAGGTCCATGGTCCATGGACAGTATTCCACCGGGCTGCAGAATGCTGGGGGTTTTCACATTTTTTGTGAACCATCCTGTCACATTTGCACGCTGTGTTCGAATTTTAAAAAAATGGAAGCAGTAAAACTGCCGCTTCATCTGCATCACAACTGGCATTTTTACTCGTCAGTGATATTTTTGTATGACGTAAACTGTGGACATGAAAAGACAGGGAGGCCATACAATACATTTCCTCTTCTGGAAAGGGCACCCTTTGGGACACTTAATCATGTACAGTAAGGGTGGCATACTGGCCACTTCATAACGGCTCCCTATTCCTTTGGAAGGGTACCCATAGGTGCATTTAGAGCTTCGTGAGAGCACCTTATAGGACACTGTACCACATCTTCTCCACTTCAAGGGCACTAAGACACTTCATCACATTTTCTCATTCTACGGGGTTTACAGGCAGCACTCGATCGTTGTTTTTCCATGTGAAGGGCAGCCAATAGCGGCATTTTGCCTCACATTTTAACCACAGGGGCACCAAATAATTTCCAGTACACCAACAAGGCTGGTTACATTAAATTGACATTCAACAGGGCCACACTAAATTCTCCCCTGCGACGACCTTTATTGGTAGTATGATTCCTCTCTTGCACAAGAAATACTAGCCTGCTAATTCAATTGAGGAACAAGGTCATTGCCCCTGTCAACATGCTGTGGGTTCTTCACAATTTCTTTTACCCTCTTTGTCCTGCACTGGATCTTATCAAATCAAGAAACAAACATCTAAAAATGTATCTGACATAAGCAGCTAGAATGTTTCCTTGGCAGTGTTGGATTAGTAGATCATCTGTATTAATATTACAAATGTAAATATACACAATTAAGTGACTGATATTAAATATAAGACTCACTTTAACTTTAGCGTTTTATTTTTGCTGTTGAAAAATGTCAGAATATCATCAATTTAAATGCCATCGGGTGCATCAGCAGTCTCGCACATATACTCGAGTTTATGTTGAGGCTACAAACTACAGTAGACTACCTAGAGGAAACCCATGCAAACATGGAAATAACATGTAAACTCCATCAATATGGGGACCCAAACCAAAGCTCTGCATGTGTTACGTTACTTAGACACCCTTAGTAAACACAACTGTGAATGAAAATATACATTAGCAAGGTTACAGCACTCTGTACCAGGGGCATTTGCATGTGCTGTTCTTTAGTCCCACCCTCAAATATATGCAGACTTAGTGTAGATAGTGTGTTCTCATTCATTTTCATTACACCCAGACCCCCCCCCCTCCCCGTAAAGAATTACCCATGATTCTGTAGGAAACCGTGAGAAAGTGTAACCCCTGATTCTATTGAACCAAACAAAAAAAAATATATAGATAAAACAAGGGTAGGGTACCGGGTCCTTCAATCTCTTTATATATTCTGAGTCCAATCACTGGGGTTTTTGAAAGAA
>JAODKF010016593.1:0-21243 GCA_026779585.1 Mormyrus proboscirostris
CTGTAATCACAAGGTCGCAGGTTCAAACCCAGCCTCAGCATGTCTGTGGGTCCTTGAGCAAGACCCTTAACCCCCAGGTCCCTGGGCGCCTCCCTTGACTCCACACACATAGAAATATAACCCAACATTCTATTGCCCTTTTTTATTGCTTCCCCACACTGGTGAGAGAGAGACATGGAAGCGTCAACATCCGCACCGAGATCTTTCTCGTAGTCAGCTACCTTTATTTCAGTGGAACCCATAAAATATCTGTACTTTTATATTTCTGCTCCCTGCATGGATTACCTTAAATTTATCTATGTTAAATTTCATCTGCCAAGTATCAGCCCAGTCGCTAATTAAATCCAGATCCCGTTGTAAATTCTCTGCTGCTAGATCAGTATCTGCTACACCACCCACCTTGGTGTCGTCTGCCTATTTAACCATTTTACTGTATGTATTGGTGTCAATATCATTAATGTAAAAGCAGGAACAATAGTGGTCCTAAAATTGAACTCTGCGGTACCCCACTATGAATGCAGGCCCACTGTGACATTGTGCCTCTAATAACTACTTGCTGTTTCCTGTCAGTTAACAAATTTTTGATCTAAGCTGCTACAGTTCTGAAAATCCCTGCAGCTTTGATCTTAAGCAAGAGCTGTTTGTGGGGGACAACATCAAAGACCTTCTGGAAATCTAAGTAGATCACATTGTAGGCCTTTTTGTGATCAATTTCACTTGTAGCTTTCACTTGTAGAACTCAAGTAGATTCATTAAACAGGTTCTACCTCTCCTAAATACATGTTGGCTATCCCTCGTAATGTTATATGCATCCAGGTAATCTACCATTTTCACTTGGATTATAGTTTCCATTATTTTTCCAGTAATGCTAGTTAAACTGACTGGCCTATAGATTGCTGGAATACTTCTATCCCCTTTTTTGAATATACATAAAAGTATTCTTTTACGTATTGCAACACCACCTCCCTTCTTGCCTATCCAGTCTCTGCAGAGCAATGTATAACCATCTAGAGCTGTAATCGGGCCTTAAAAGTTAGGCCCGTCAAGGCCCGAACCCAACAAGTACATATTGATTGACAGCTTTTTAAAAGCCCGAACCTGTTTACAGCCCGACATTATTTAAATGTGCGCTCGCACACAGCTCACGTGCTCACGTGTCAAGAATGAGTCATTGATACATTTTTTTAAACATCATTTATTCATGACTAATGTAGGCTATAGGCCACTTGGAAGTTGGAACAAAGAAATAAAATAAGTCCTCTGTTAACATCGTTAACATCTGAGCACTTTAATTAGGCCTAGCCATTCATTTAGCCTACAAATAGGCCAACGCAGCAATAAAAATTGGTCTTTCTTAGCAAATTAAGATAAATTCTAAATTAAGATGAGTATTTGGCAATAACGAAATTAAGATAAAGGCCCCGCGGGATTTGCCTCGCCACTTCTCTCCGCAATCCGGCCTCAACGAGACGGTGAACAGCATCTGAAATTGTATAAAAGAATAATGCCAACATTAGCCTACATACTCTGTCTACATTATGCATTTAAGACTCAATAAATATTTTGTTATTATTTGAAAAAACCTTTACTCACCAAGATTAGGCTACATGTTTTTGTGGAGGAAAATTATTGAATCCACTGTAGATGGGTTCAGCGCGGTCCTGCGTTCACTAATGGTGCGTCCAGCAGCACTGAACACTCATTTACTGTGCAAGCCCGAGCCCGGGCCGAGCCCGTGTAAAATGATAGAAATCAAGCCCGAACCCGATGGAGCAGAGATCTTCAGCTCTATAACCATCCATATTATATTCTTCACCATCATTGTCACTCATTCATGTTTCAGTTATTCATATTCCTATTCACAGTAGGAATGGTGTACCTTTCATCATAGGCCTTGTTGACTCCTCTGCAAATGTAGTGTTTATGGTTGTGGCCAAAAAGTTCCATTTTAGTCTCATCACTTTCAATGACTTTGTGCCAGAAGATTTGAGGCTTGTCTCTGTGCTGTTTGGCATATTGTAAGCGGGATACTTTGTGGAATTTGCGTAGTAATGGCTTTCTTCTGGCAACTCGACCATGCAGCCCATATTTCTTCAAGTGTCTCCTTATTATGCATCTTGAAACAGCCACACCACATTTTTAGAGTTCTGTTTCACCTGAAGTTATTTGTGGGGTTTTGTTTGCATCCCAAACAATTTTTCTGGAAGTTGTGGTTGAAATTTTAGTTGGTCTACCTGACCGTGGTTTAGTTTAAACAGAACCCCTGATTTTCCACTTCTTAATTAGAGTTTGAACACTGCTGATTGGCATTCTCAATTCCTTTGATATTTTCATATATCGCTTTTCAGTTTTATAGAGTTGAACTACGTTTTCCTGCAGAAAATTCTTTTGCTTTCCCCATGACTTGAATCCAAAAAATGTCAGTGCAGCACTGGATGAAAGATGCAAGGGTCTGTCAGGAGTCCAGAAACTCATTGACTCATACACCCACTAATACAAGCAAACAGATCACAGGTGAAGATGGTTACCTTTAATAGCCATTCAAACTCGTATGTGTCAAATTGTGTGCATATTATCAGGCCAAATCACCAGCATATGTAAACTTTTGATTAGGGTCACTTGGGTAGTTTCTTTTGTCGTCATGATTTAAAAGGAGTAAACACAGTTGTTTGACAATGAATGACTTCAGCCAACCACTAACCATGAGTGAAAGAAAAGATTTTGTGTTATCATTCATATTCTCTGAAAAACGATTAAGAAATCATAAATTCTGCCAGAGTATGTAAACTCTATTGGTAGATATGTTCTGTTTCGCTATGTATATAATTTTCAACCCCTAAATATTGCAAAGATTTCAAACATCGCAATGTGAATTTTTTCCCCAAATATTGTTCAGTCCCACTGAAATCACTCAATACAGACGCTCTTCTATTTACGAATGAGATGCGTTCCAAATGGCTGTTCGTAAGTTGAAATGTTTGTAAGTCTTTATTCAACATCATTTTAACGGTATACGCAAGTACAAAGAACTATGATGTTGTAAATGCTGTAAATGTAAATGATGCTGGGAGTTCACACGCTACGCTGCTTCATGGCGGGAGTAGCGGCCAGAAGTCATACTAGGCGGAATTGGCGCACAAAAACAAAAAAGTTGATGTTGCGCACAGGAACAGGACATACAGGAGTCATATAAAATAAATTAAACATAATTAATTTAACTTAAAGTGATAACTGACTTGGACTGGGCTACTCTGGAAGGTTAAATGGCATACATTTATGGCTAACCTTGCATTATCAGATGAGTCCATCAAACCTTTTTAAGATGTACTTTTACTTTGCAATAATGCTGTACTGATACTGAAGTTCTGTTTTGCAGTTGACAGACAACTGAAGCTTCCATTCACTTTTAGTGTGAAGTGCTTCCACACAATTTGTACACTAACCCTCTATGCATAGTCTTCCTTCTGCCATATTGCCAAGTAATTGAAAAGGAACATTTTAATAGATGCTTTTTATTAATCGAGTAATCCAGTTTAATCAAGTAATTATGATCGCTCTAAACTTGATTTTGCTGACATTTAACCTGAAATAGATTTTTATTAGCTATCTAATGATTTACACCTCTGAATTTAGTGGAAACAGCTGCTTTGTTTGTCATAATGCATAGTATAATGGCTTTTTGCCTTTTGCTCTGAAGGTTTGCTTGCTGATAGTTATAGGTTAATACTGTTATTGGTTTGGTGTTTATTTCTGCAGATCTGCAGTCTGACAGTGATGAGAGCCCATCAATACCAAACTCAAGTATTCAGGACTATGGTACGCATGGTGGTTTTGCCAATTTTTGATAGTGTTACTGCATGGATCCATGTGTAATGTGTGTGCTGCAGTTTTTGATGTGTGTCAGTGTGTGAAATGTGACATGTGGTTGAACCACTGACCTTGAGTTACTCTGTGAGGCACAGATTGAAATGAGAAAAAAAAATTAAATGATCCTTTTATTTGCACAAGTACAGGAGTACTTCTCATCACATATCCCATCCTGCTTTCTTTTGAGGCAAACGCATACATAAACAGGCCTATACAGGTGAGAGCGAAGCTCAGGGTCTGAGTGCAGGGTCAGGCCACTTATCCAGAGCCCCTAGATAATTTTGGGGTTTGGTTAAGGGCCAAGGCCAGGGCTCAAACTGGGAACCTTATCACAGGCACAGAGGTGTAACCCACTAAACGACACTCTGCTACCATATGTGTGTACATGTATTCTGTGCTATCGAATTGACCTTTATTTTAACTCCTTGCAAGGGAATTGGTCTGATGGAACTTAATGGAGACTTTAAATTTCAGAATACCAGCCCCTGCTTACTTGCACGGAATCCACTAGCCAAATTTTCCTCAAATCCCTTAACCCAGTGGACATCAGAAAGTGGAGGAGAAAGCCCTGGTACTGGAGAGCCTTTAAGGTGATAAAGGTGGGTAGTTACATTAAGTGATGATGGTGGTTTATATTGAGTTTAAAGAATTAAATGACACTCTGTTCTAATGGTGATTAACAACTCTTCTCTTCCCTTCACTAGGTGCCAATAGAAGTGATTCTGTTGTTGTCTGTGCCTGTTGTGGACCCAGACAAGGAAGACCGCAACTGGAATCGACCCCTTAACTGCTTGCATCTTATTACCGGCCTTCTGATTTGTGTGCTCACCTTCCAATCGGGAGAGTGTATGTGTCTTTTCCTTAGTCCTTGCCCTTTTGTTTTTGAATGATATTAGGACATATCTGTTCCTTTGGACAATATAGGATACAGGGGTGTTTTCAAAGTTCACAGCTAACTTCCCTGAGAGGCATACAGCTCAGTAAACATTTTGCAGATTTCTTAACGTGATCACTAATACAACCCCATTTCCAAAAAAGTTGGGATGCTGTCTAATGTGTAAATAACAGAATGCAGTATTTTGCAAATCATAAGCCCATATTTAACAAAGACAACATATCAAATGTTGAAACTGAGAAAATGTATTATTTTATGACTAATATATGCTCAAATTGAATTCAGTGCCAGTAACACATTAACAAAGGTTGGGAAAGGGGCAACAAAAGACTGGAAAAGTTGAGTAATGCTAAAATGAAGCAGCTGGTTGAATTTCTCACAGCTTAGGTTACTTGGCAACAAGGTCAGTAAGATTGGGTATAAAAAGAGGCCCCCGGAGAGGCAGAGTCTGCAATGTAGATGAGGAGAGGTTCACCACTCATGGCAAATAGAACAGCAGTTTAAGAATAATGTTTCTCAATTTTAATATTGCAAAGAATTTGGGAATTTCATCATCTATTGTACATAATAAAAGATTCAGAGAATCCAGAGAAATCTCTTTATGCAAGGTACAAGGCCGTAACCCAGTATTGGATAGCCATGATCTTCGGGTCCTCAGGCAGTGCTGCATTAAAAACAGGAACGTTTCTTTAGTGAAAATCACTGCATGGGCTCAGGAACTGTTATGAAAACCATTGTTTGTGATCTCATCCCAAATTCAGGATAAATCTCTATTATGCAAAGATGAAACCATATCAGAACATGATCCAGAAATGCCACTGACTTCTCTGGGCCTGAGCTCATGTAAGATAGACTGAGGCAAACTGGAAAACTGTCCTGTGGTCTGATAAATCAAAATTTCTAATTCTTTTTAGAAATCATGGGCACTGCATCCTCTGGGCTTAAGAGGAGAGGGACCATCCAGCTTGTTAACAGCACTAGCCAAATTTACAATACGGTACATTAGTATCAGCAAACATCTGTGATGTGATGTGGGTGCGTTAGTGCCCATCGCTTGGGTAGCTTGCACATCTGGAAAGGCACCATTAATGCTGAATTATATATGTATTGTTTTTGGAGCAACATATGCTGTCTTTTTCAGAGAAGGTCTTGTATATTTCAGCAAGACAATGCCAAACTGCATTCTGTGTGTATTACAGCGACTTGGCTCCATAGTAGCAAATTCTGCGTGCTAGACTGGCCAGCCTACAGTCCAAACCTATTGTCCTTTGAAAACACTTTGTGCATTTTGAAAATCACTGCATTCTGTTTTAGTGTCCCACCTTTTTGAAAATGGGGTTGTAATATTAATGAATTACATTTCAATAATACTTTTCTCATTATGCAGAGTACTTTATGTTGAGTTAACATCTGCTAAAATAAATAAGCACTATTGAGATGCATATTATTTTTGTTTATCATATTATTTGTTTGTGGGTGTTACCTCCACACAAACAGCACCACTTTTCTGCTTTTGAATGAGGTGAGGTATGTAGACCGAGTATGTACTGGGGTATATAATTATATAGCCTTTATGTTCCAGCTAACATATGACTGATGTGAGAAATGAGGCTTTCAAACTTCAATGAGGGGATGTAGTATGGCATAAAGTGATTTAGCCCAGTGAAATCCAAGTAGGGGGAGTCTGTGATGCCATACCATATTGTAACGCCTCATTCGACCTACATTTTAGCATGATAATTGTGATCTGAGATGATATGATATTCATATGAATATCTGCAGTTACATTTCTGTTTTCATTTAGCAAACAATTTCATGCCTGATAGAGTTTTATATTTTTAACACAAGTACTTACATGTCCTTATTTAAAAAGATTCCTGATTTGTCTTGACTATTTCACCCCAAATATTACATTATATGGGCTGGCCTCCCATCCCGGGTTGTTCCCCACCTTGTGCTTATAGCTTCTGGGATAGGCTCTGGACCCCCTGCGACCCAGAAGGATAAGTGGTTTGGAAAATGGATGGATGGATATTACACTATAACTACCTCGACCCTTCAGTTTAATGCCAAATTCAATGACCACAGTATGTCAGAATGCATCCCCTTTGCTGTATTAGGGCATTAGTGTCTTTCCTGGAGAGGAGTTTAAATTCTTACCTTCTTGTGAACCAACACTCCCTCAGTCTGTGTATGGACAGGATCTATATTTCAGAAAACAAATGCAACTCCACTCAATGTGTGCTGCTTTCTAGAAGGAACATCATGTTAGAGTAAATGATGGTAAGAGTTGGATAACAGTATGATGGCCTTCTTGGATGTTTCTTAGACTAGTAAATTGCTTTTCACTTCTACAGATGGGTTGTTGTATATTCAAGGCAGCTTCCCAGTCTGGGCATTGACTCTTCTCGTCGGACTCTTCTTGTGTGCCATCGTCTTCTGGAGCACAACCAATTACCAGCCCCCCAGATTCCACTTTGTAAGACCTTGCTTTTTATTCATTGTGTAGGAGGGATGTAACAATACACTGAACTTACGATTCGATGCGATTCATGATTCACAATACGATTTTTTAGCAGAATGGGTTGCAGACAAATAAAAGAATATTCCTTTACTTGTCTGTATAAACTGTGCAGAATGTATCTTCTTAACAGTGCAACTGAAATTGAATAAAATACTGCTTAAAAAAAATCCCAAATCAAGTGAATAAATGGTAACACTTTACATTAACTGCGCCTTCATAATGCTTTTATACTGCATTCATAAAATGTTCAGTACACCTTCACAATGTATTCATTAAGTATTCAGAAATCATTCATAAACATCATGCATGTATGCCTTTACATCATAACATCCCTTAACAGCTGTAATATACATTAATAACAAACATTATATGATTATACAATTATGTTTGTTATTATTATATAATGTTTGTTATTAATGTATATTACAGCTGTTAAGGGATGGTAGGACGTTAAAGTGTACTTGCATGCTGCTTATGAGTATTATATGAATACATTATGAAAGTGCACTGAATGATCTATAAATGAATAATGCCTATTGTGTAACTTGCTCTCAAAATGTTTTCCTTTGTTCTGCAGCTTTTCTCTCTGCTGGGTTTCCTGGTCAGTGCGATGTGGATGAACACAGCCGCAACAGAGGTTGTGAGCCTATTAAGGACATTGGGTGTGGTTTTCAGCCTTAGCAACACAGTACTGGGCCTCACCCTTCTGGCCTGGGGCAATAGCATTGGAGGTAATGCAGCCTCCTGCATTTTAACTACTTTGCTAGTCTTAATATCTGGGAAGGTTTGTCAGTTGAATGGGTTTTGAGGGATATCTAAGGGAGGGGTTCCCATGTGAACCCTCCGTTGTTGATGAAATCTACCAAGGAGGTTGTGGCTAAAAAGTATGGGAACCCATGATCTAAGGTGTATAACAACTCACTACCTTTTCATTCTTTAGGATTAAGTCAGGTGAATGGGGTTCTATGTACAGTGCAGTTTATTGAATGACCTTTTGAATCTGTATCCCAGAAGAGATATTTAGTAGTGTTTTGTCTTGTTTTTGCAGATTGCTTCTCAGACATCACAATTGCACGCCAGGGGTATCCACGTATGGCCATCTCTGCCTGTTTCGGGGGAATTATCTTTAGTATCTTTTTCAGGCTTGAGCTTATATGTTATTCGGTGGTTTCACTCTAACATACACTGCTCCAAAAAACTAAAGAAACACTTTGAAAACACATCAGATCTTATTGAGAAAAATCATGCTGGATATCTATACTAATATAGACTGAGTAATGTGTTAGGAATGAAAGAATGGCACATCGTTTGATGGAAATTATCAACCTACAGAGGGTTGAATTCAAAGACACCCCGAAAATCAAAGTGAAAAAATTATGCGGTAGGCTAGTCCATTTACCTGAAATTTTATTGCAACTCAAAATCATACTCCATAGTTTATTTGGCCCTCATGTACTTGTATGCATGCCAGACAATATTGGGGCATGTTCCTAATGAGACAACGGATGGTGTCCTGGGGGAATCTCCTTCCAGATCTGGACAAGGGCATCACTGAGCTCCTGGACAGTCTGAGGTGCAACCTGGCAGACCAAAACATAACATCCCAGAGGTGTTCTATTGTTAGGTCAGGCAAGCTTGGGGGTCAGTCAATGGTATCAATTCCTTCATCCTTCAGGAACTGCCTGCATACTCTCGCCACATGAGGCTGAGCATTGCCGTGCACCAGGAGGAACCCAGGACCCATTGCATCAGCATAGGGTCTGACAATGGGTCCAAGAATTTCATTCTGATACCTAATGGCAGTCAAGGTGCCGTTGTCTAGCAGGTAGAGGTCTGTGTGTCCCTCCATAGATATACCTCCCCAGACCACCAAACCGGTCATGTTGAACAATGTTACAAGCAACATAACGTTCTGTGTGGTTTCTCCAGATCCATTCATGTCTGTCACATGTGTCCAGCGTGAATCTTCTCTCATTTGTGAAAAGCACAGGGCCCCAGTGGCAGACCTGCCAATTCTGGTATTGTATGACAAATGCCAATTCAGCTCCACGGTGCAAGGCAGTAGTCACAAGGTCCACTAGAGGATGTTGGGCCCTCAAAAGTTTGTTTCTGATTATTTGGTCAGAGATATTCCCACCAGTGGCCTGCTGGAGGTCATTTTGTAGATCTCTGGCAGTGCTCATCCGGTTCCTCCTTGCACAAAGGAACAGATACTGGTCCTGCTAATGGGTTAAGGACCTTCTGCAGCCCTGTATAGCTCTCCTAGAATAACTGCCTGTCTCCTGGAATCTCCTCCATGCCCTTGAGCCTGTGCTGGGAGATACAGCAAATCTTCTGGCAATGGCATGTATTGATGCACCATCCTGGAGGAGTTGGATTACCTGTGCAACCTCTGTTGGGTCCAGGTGTCATGCTACCAGTATAGTTTTAGGGTTCGTCTCATTGTTACCCCTCTAGTGCACCTATTGTTAATTTCATTAATACCAAAGCAGTTGAAACTAATTAACAACCCCTTCTACTTAACTGACCAGATCAATATCCCAGAAGTTTAATTGATTTGATGCTAAACTGTGTTCCTTTAATTTGAGCAGTGTATTTAGGTGCTCATGTATCATGGGTAAGGTAAGTTTGTTAGGGGTGCATCAATACTGTTATTAGAATCAGGTTCAATACAGTACTCTAGTATTCACACTCATTCTCATGACAAAGCGGTACAAAGCATGTACCCAGTATCAAATGATGAGATATCAACAATATCGTTAACAAGCAAAAAAAGGGCATGTTTCTGTCTTGCTCTGGTGATACACACACTCGGATGGTGTTGTCTCAAATGATTTACCATATTGGGTGTGTTTCAGCAACGTGTCAGAGTTTGGCATTACACACTCTTGGTCTTATTGACTACTCTCTCTCTTATATTTTATTGAAATACTAAAATGTTTCCAAACCACTGATTATGTGTACCATTACAGCCTTAAACTCAACTAATCTAATTAAACATCTAAAGGCTGAATCATACTTCTCATCACACAGGCTTTCATGTACACCTGATGTGATATACTTAAATGCATCAAAAATAAAATATCATAGTAATTTGTTTTACATCACCTAACCCAAATTGGTATCGGTGAGTTCCATAAGGCTGAAAAAACAGTAATGATGGATCCCTACTATTTGTTAATTAGCTAGATTATTGATTTATCCAACCCTTGCATCTATAGGTTTTTGCTCATTATTTGTACACCATATGAATGTTATGTGATTGTGCAAGTTTGAATCATTAACCAGTATTCTCAACAGACTTCAGTAAGCTGAGTGAATTCTTAGAGTTGATTGAAATGCATTTCATATATAGTGTCTAAATTGCACCTTTAGGGGTGCACTCCTCCCGTGTTACAAAACCTGTATGGTGAAGTATTGGTGTCAGTTCTTAACTACCATCCCTTGCAGACATGGTTTTTGGTGTTGGGCTTGGCTGCCTGCTGCAGATGTTCACACACGATAATGTGGTAAAAGTAAGTAACAGTATTGGTCACGACTCGCATAGTGTGAAAGGAGAGCTAGAAAATTATAACTTTCCATCAAGAGAGCAAAGTGACTATGTTAATTGGCTTCTACAGTAGTAGAAGGATAAGCATTGTGTGTATATGCTTGCATGTCCACGAGTGTCCGAGGGAAAGGCTTACAGTGTGTGAGAGTGGCAAGAAGTAGTTCCAAGCTGACCCAGTTCTTCCATTTGCCTTTACAGCTCCAGCCAGAAGGGTTACTAGTCTGGGTACTAGCAGTGGCCCTGGGCTGCAGCCTGGTGTTTTCCTTCATTCTAGTGCCGCTGCAGTGCTTTCACCTTGGCCGTCCATATGGAGCCTTCCTTCTGCTCTTCTATGCTGTCTTCCTGTTGGTGGCACTGCTTACAGAGTTTGGAAAAATTGCAGTGGGGTGATTGCTGCATTCAGTGGGAAATAATGTGGAAGTGGCCATTTTGATCATCTGCTGATTATTTTTGTACAACTTGTTTGTTGTCTCAAGTTAAGGTAAGGGACATTGTGTTCTGCATAGCCCAGTATGCTTTGAGAGTCCCTCACTAAGGCTTTGTTGATGCAATTTTATTATATAATTCATAACTGGAAAAGAAAATATTGAATAATTTTAATTGGTTGGCCCAGCTTTAAAGACCACCTATGAGACCACATCTTAACAAATTTTATCGTGGGTGACCCCCTATTCCACACACAGAAAGTTTTATTATTGCAGAATCAATGTTACAATGTTTTGTGTGTTCTGGTCACTTTTAAGAGAATGGAGGTGCCAAAATTATTGTGGCTATTTATCAAAAGTGATTTGACTTTGTGTGCTTCTGTGGTTGGGGGGTGGGTGACTGTATTATTATCATGTATTCAAATGATTTTAAATTAAAATATTGAATATTATATATTTTTATATCATCCAGCCCTAAAAGAGAATATTGTAATTTTCTTGCTGCTGCTCAGGGACATGTGTACTTTATTTTATAAGATGTAAAAATAGTTTTTTTTGATTTGGGGCTAAGTCATGATAACTTTGCTCTGCTGTTTTGGTTTTTCTTCTTGCATTAAAGTTAGCTAGCCCTACCTAAGACTTCAGAAAAGCTATGTATTATCGCATTACATGAAAGTGTAATCTCATCATATGTCTATGTACCTCATCATTCCTCAATAATCAAAGCTGTAACAGTGGTCATACAATCCTGGGTAGAGTCTGTCCTAAGCAGGATAGGCCATGAGGCTGGAGCACCCCTTGGAAAGGATGCTGGTCTATCGCAGAGCACATACACATGATCATGGCCAATTTAGACACCAGCTAGTCTGACTTTGCGCTGTAGGGGGAACCCTGAGACAAACAGGGAGAGCATGAAAACTTCACACACAGACAGCAGAGGTGCAGCCCACTGAGGTACCATGCTGAAATATGAGGGTCTTTTAGGAAGGCTTTATTGGGTCTAAAGTGGTTTGTGCTGCAGATGGTTTGCTTTTTCTAGTTACATGAACAATATGGGTTGATGGTAAAGTCTGGACACAAGCTGTCATCTTACACTTACACCTGGAAAATGAATTTATTAGTATGTTTGTGCTCTAGGAAAAATCCAGTACATCCATTTTTTTAATATTTCATTTGGTTAATAAGTCATTTAGCCAAATCATTTGTGTTACAGAAATACACGAAACATTTCTGAATAATTAAACATTTAACTTATTATGAATACCCCAATCCTTGTGCTTTGTACTAGGCTCCAGCCTTCTACATGGCCTTACAATAATAAGTAATTAGAAGTGGGATGAATATTTGTTACAGTAACTCACAGATGAGGGAATGCTGAATGTTCTGGGTTTCAGTACTGTATCACTGCATTGTGTGCACACACTTGTTTTATACTGTACTTTTTTTTGTTGTTTTTGTGAGTGTGAATATTATCAAAATTAAACTGCCATCACTGATAATTTATATAATATAAAAGGATTGTCTGGTTTTGCTTTTGTTTGATATATAATTCTGTCAGTGTGTGTAAAGTAAATAAGTGATCATTTGTTAAATAGTGTTGCAGATCATACTGGGCAAAGCAATGTGTTTCCTACAGTGAGAACTAGGGGTCAGGGTTAATTTTTTCTTCCTTGCCAAAAAAAGAACACGCACCACTTTGTTTAGTGACTAGTTTGACTATGAGTAGAATGGCTGAATTTCTGTCACTATGAGAACTGTCTGCTGTAGGGTGTGCATCTCTAGGGGTGTCTGCATTCTTTTCACAGGAACATTCAGATTTGGTTGTTTCTCATTAGTAGCTGCTCTGCCAAATGTCTGTCAGTTACATGGGAATGTTGTTTTGACTATTATTTCCATGGCAGAGAAGACACTTTCACACACGTAAGTGGATGCAAGGCTGGTTTGAATTTTCTGATCATGTTGGATTACTGCATGGTGTGTATCCTTCAGAATACGGGTTCTCAAACTTTTCAGCATACTGTATGACTCCCAAAATAACAGTGTAAGAGACTTGCAACTACTACATTGGTGTCCCCTTCCGTACATATTTTTTTTTTCTTCAAATTTTATGTTCTGAATGATCTCGCAGCCCTCATTTTAGGAACCCCTACTTCAGAACACAAGACATTCAGAATGTGTAAAAGTTCTCCTTAAGAATATTGTGCTGCAGTTCAAGTTCAAGTTGCTCCTCAAATGCAGCTCTTCTGTCTCCATAGTTGCTGAGACTGAAATAGCCTGTATGTCAGAGCTAACAAATTCTCTGGAGTAGCTGGATTAGGAATAAGATTCAGTATGTTATTTGTGTCCTCTACAGTCAATACCCTTGTAAAACAATCATTAAACTCATCAACTATATTGATTTCATTGTCAATTATAAGACCTTTACTATCCTGCAGATTAGTGATTTCAGCTTTTAGAGCTCTTTTGAAGTTAAAATATTGGAAAAAGCTTTTAATGTTATCCTTAGCCTTTAATGCAATCTTCATTTCGACATTCCTCTTAGCGAGACTGATGATATTTTTTAACTCGGTTGTGGAACAGACCCCCTTTCCTCCTGTCTTTATTCTTAAATTCAGTACTAAACCAACTAGGTTGTACTTTCCTAGATTTAGTTTTGCTTGGAAACAGGTATGATGTCCTCTTGCTCTTGCAATAATGTGCTTTTAAAATTCCCACGTCACTTCAACAGGTTTATTTCACTAATTTTACCCATACAGCTTCTATAGCTTTATTTTTTATCAGTGAGCTCCCTTGCATGCAAGTTTTCTTTTACGTATACTGCAACGCCACCTCCCTTCTTGCCTATTCGGTCCATACGTAACAACATGTAACCATCCATATTATATTCTTCTCCATCACTGTCACTCAACCATGTTTCTGTTATTTCGATAATATTGCAAGAGTCGTCTGAAACCTTGAAATCATAAATTTTGTTTCTAATACATAATTAACTCACTATGACCCTGTCTCTTTCTTCCAGCCCAGTATTTAACTTGTAGTTAAAACAATAATTTTAACACTTGTGTTAAAATAGAACTTTTTAATTATAAGAGATAAAAAACCATTAAAATAAACTTTTAAAATAACCAAATTACTAATAACTAAACAACTACCAGAGAATAACTTCCCACTGAACCGTGTATAGCTTAAATAAAGCGACGTTGCTCTTGAGAGGCCAATAAACCACAAAAACCCCTTACAGCAAGCTACTGCCGGAGTGGAAAAAAAGTGGAGAGAAAAAAAATATCCGGATTGATGATCAAGCAAACCTCAGAAGCAGCTGTCTGTTTCCAGGTCTAGTTAATGTTACCGGCATTAGATAATGTTGCTCCACGGGTGTTTGTTGTGAAGTTACTTGGATAGAAAATGTTGCTCACGTGACACTTGCAACTGTAACTTGCTGTCCGTAACACTTGTGTTGTTTATTAACAAGGACAGACAAGCACTGACAAAAAAAAAAACACCCACATATATTGTACTAGGACACAAACACACAAATAGACTCCCAAACAATGACTACAACGCCCATACAAGTTCAGGCTCATTTGGGGAGAACTCAACTAATCTAGCTCTAATTCAAAGGAACCCAGAGTTTTAGCTTGCACTACACTAACAGGAAGAGTGTTCCATACTCTACCTACACCCTGTGTAAAGCAGTGCTTTCTCAAATCATAAGAACGTAAGAAATATATGTGTACAGTTTGACAAAGACAAAAACCAGCCTCCGGTCAACTTCAAACTGAGAGTCGACTTAATGCCTTTAGTGCCACACATTCATGAGGTGTGGCACACACTCAACAACATAAAAATAAGGAAAGCAGTAGGTCCTAATGTGGGAGTGAAACATTTATCTCCAAACGACCCTCCTATATCTTACCTCTAGACAGAAAAATAACTCAGGATTGATAAGGTAAAGTCTTCTTTAGTCTAGCTAGAGCTAGACTAAAAACACACCCGTTTAGTTTAGCTTATAGTGACACTAGTTCAAGCTCTAGCTAACTCCTCACTCCCAGTTAGACATATAGTGTGTGGTGTAGAGCTGAGTGAGGATCGGTGCCATTGGCTTTGGATAAACTGAATTGTCAATGCTGTCACTCCAGCTTCACATCGCTTATGGGATTGGAGTGCTGACATTTCAGGGATTCCCCATGCCTGCATTCCCACTTGCCTCTCCCTCCTACTTATGCTGCCATAGTCATATCTGCCGGAGCTTACACACTGCACTTCATATTGCACTCACCTAACTTTTAGGACTGAATATACTGTAGTCTCCCCCACTTTGACTAACTGCATATTTCATTTCCCCTACTCCTCCTAGGGGGTGCTCCTCCTGGAGACCTCGATCTATCAAGATGTCCAGCACACCCTGCGACATGTGACGTCGCCACTACCAATGACGTCCGTGCACCCAGCTTGCCGTTCTGCCTGTGTCATCTTCCATGTATGACCAACTGCCTGCCTGCTGGTTGCCTGGCAATTGGATGGAGCGTTGGCAATGGCTTGTTATCTCCTGCCTGCTTCCCTTTCGTGTGTCAAACTTTATTGTTTGGACAGTATGACATGGCACTTAGCCATCTCTAGAGTTTGACTCTCCCTGCCAGCCCCTGGAGGATGGGCTCCCCGTTTGAGTCTGGTCCCTCCCAAGGTTTCTTCCTTCTCGGGAGTTTTTCCTTGCCACTGTCGCCTATGGCTTACTCACTGGTGGCTTTGGGTGGGGATGCTGTAAAGCGCTCTGAGACAATGTAATGTTGTGATAATGTGCTATACAAAAATAAATTTGTTGTTTGTTGTTCTTTATTAGTAAGATGATCCAAATTTGCGTGACAGAGTGCTCCGCATAAACCAGGTGCTTGCACACCCCTCAAAAGAAAAGTGCTCCATTATGTACTTTCAAAAGATCTTCTCTCACATGATTGGTCACCATATAGCATGTCCATCCTTGAATTTCCTCTTCCGACCTACAATCTTGCTCACTATGTACATACTGATAATGATTACATGATTAACTAATTACCTGCTATTCTATTGTTACATATTGCTTGTACAGACAATGAGTGTACCTGTGATATCCTATAATGACAGTAAATACTTCATATTACTAGGTCAGATTACCATAAACAGGGTTCTCCCCTTCCAACTGCTCATGTGCTGTCCATCATTAACATGACAATCTTCCCTCACAAACCTATCCAATGCATTTCCTCTTTTCAGGTCCTTGACTGGTGCTAGGTTGGCGTGTTCCACAGCATGTTTTCTGCAGCATTCTTCCTCTCTCGATATTTAACAAAAACAACAACAACATTCTCTGGCCTGAAGCATAGGGCAATGTATTGTTCCTACATCCCCAAATGTCACAAATGTGAAGGATGTGTGCTGCAGGCCTGTGTACACCAACACATATACACATATATGTATCTCTCTTTGCTTATGTATAGTACCCATGTGCTTAAAATCCACAACCATTGTCCCTGTTCCAAAAAACCTACAGTCATGGCCAAAAATATTGGCACCCCTGCATTTATGTCAGAAAATGCACCACTTCTCCCAGAAAATTGTTGCAGTTACAAATGCTTTGGTATTTGGTCATATTTCTTTCACTTGTTGGTACTGGAAGAACACAAAAAAATACGGAAGAAAAAAAAAGTATTCTACACAAAACGTCAAAAATGGCCTGAATAAAATTGTTGGCACCCTCAACTTAATACTTGGCAGAACACCCATTGGAAGAAATAACTGTTTTTAATCGCTTTTTGTAACAATCAGTGAGTCTTTTACATCTCTCTACTAGAATTTTGGACCACACTCTTCTTTTGCCAGCTGTTCCAGGTCTCTCAGATTTGAAGGGTTCCTTCTCCAAACTGTTGTTTTTAGATCTCTCCGCAGGTGCACTATGAGATTTAGATCAGGACTCATTGCTGGGCACTTTAGAACTCTCCAGCTCAAGACCCATGACCTCCGGCTGAGACCCAGCTTTTTGACACTGCTTTGCATGCTACATTGCACTGAATTCTTTCGTAGTCTTCAGATTTCATAATACCATGCAAACAGTCAAGACTGCTAGTGCCTGAAGCAGCAAAGCAATCCCAAAATATCAGTGAATATCCTCCATGTTTGATTGTAGACTGTGTTCTTTTCTTTGAAGGCTTCTTTTTTTTCTTTTTATCCCATCTGTGTGGCTTTGCATGCTGCCCTCTTGCACCTGGAAAAGCCCAACACCTACATTGGGATGCTCTTTGTTGACTACAGCTCAGCGTTTAACACCATTGTACCAAGCCAGCTGATCAGTAAACCTCATGCATTAGGATTACTGTAATTCCCTCCATATGCAACTGATTACTGGACTTTCTCACCAACTGCCCCTAGTCTGTCAATTGGACACATCCTCCACCCTCACCCTGAGCATCAATGTGCCAAGAGTTGTCACCTCCTCTATGCAATTTATTACCCTTTCAACCCAACCATGAATCAAACATTATTGTGAAATTTACAGATGATACGACTGTCATTATTCCTCTCAGACAATGATCAAGCTGCATATAAGGAGGAAGTTCAGAACCGTGTGACAGTGTTGTGTGATACTAACAACTTGGTGTCAGGGTCAGCTCCTGTGGTACCACTCTGTGTTCCTTCCCCGTTTGGCCAGCAGGTGTTGCTGGTCTTCCCGTCCCTTGTGTTGTCAGTCTTAGACAACTAAAAGACTTAGAGGTACGCTCTCTCACTTCCCCTGCCTAAGGGAGTTCAAAGAAGCGAACAATCAAATAAATTATGATTATTTCCACCCTGCCATAATTGCAGAGCAAGCTTGGAGAAAGATTCAGTGATTTCAGAAAGGAATAACCTACTCTCTCTTTCCCTGTTACACCATTGGACATCGACCCCACAGTTGCATTCACCGGAGTAAAGTAAGCCTGATCTAGAAATTGAACTAGTTGACATAGCGGATAAAGATTTTTGGGTAAATAAATTCAAATCACTGATGGCAGATCTTGAAAAAGTGGCCCGTCAGAAGGTTACACTCGCTAAAGAGCACAAATGGAGTAATATGAAAAAACTCCCCCTCCCCGACAAACTTGTTTTTGAAACATGTAGTGCCATCTCTAACACGTATATTAACATGAAAAAGTATGCATTTGGAGTCTTGTCTATCTTTGGCAAGTTTTCTCAAGCATGTACTTCATAAAGTCCAAACACCGCTCCCGCCTCACAGATGAGAGCCTACGGTCCTGTATGAAGATCAAAGTTACATCTTACAGACCCAACATAGGGAGGATCTGCAGTGAACTTCAGACATAGAAGTCACATTAAACAGGTAAGAATAATAGCATTTAATAAGCAAAAGCAAAAAAAAGAAAAACATTTATTTCAGACTCCGAGCTGATGTAGATTTTTTGTATGTTCAGGTGCTTCAGTTGATTGCGGGCTGAGCAAAACCCCCGAAGAGGACGAGAGAACACTGACATGGACTTGTCAAAGACACTCCTAATTTTATGTTTCTTTTTAAAGCTGCTAAGCTTCAGCTAAATGTTTTATTTATATTAAAGTGGGCTAGTTTTTATTTTACTTGTACACAAATATAGGAAGGACTCAAATAGGCTTATGGTTCACAGTTTAATTTATTTCAAAGTAGGCCTACAAATGCACACTGCACTTCTGTTGTTGTATTTAGTGGTTGTAAAAGGTAAAATAAAAAAAAAAGGTGAAAACTTGAAAGTTTACAAGCTCTGTTATTTTTTGCGGCTCCCGACTATTTTTTTGGCAGAAGAGGGGGCAAAATGGCTCTTTTGACAATAAAGGTTGCAGACCCCTGAGCTAGACAGATAAGTGTAACACCCTCTAGTGGTGTATTGTTTCAGTGCACCCGCACCCAGAACTCCTAATTTGAAATATGCGGCAATGGCTGGCCTGTACGGGATAAACAAATTTCAGTCCAAATATGGACATCCAAGTGTTATGCTCTAAATTGCTCCTTAAGATTAATAGATATTAATCTTAAGGTTTGATTGTAAAATACAATAATAAACAAGTAATGTGAGTTTTTTTAGTCTGCTTAAGGCAAGAAAAACGAAGTTACAACGAGCAGTCTCTTCTGCAGCGTAGAAAAAGGGAAGCGACATTTTTAAAAAGACCGATTACGCCAGGGGAGGAAATCCGTGGCAGGGGGCAGTTTAGAGCACACCACCTGTTGAACCGGGGCAGTTGGCAACCCTAGTGATGGTAAACATAGTGTTTAGTAATGCTGACCTCTGAGGTAAGGAAACTCCAGAAATTTCGTTTTCATAGGGTACACTGCCCGTAAATTAGGGGGTACATTCAGCTAAGCTGAATGTTTACATGGGTATTGCGCTTTAGGGAATGTGTTAATTCATGTTATCCAGACAGACAGAGGGCTTACCAATGTGAGCCCTCTGTCTCGATATAACTTACCAATGTGAGTCATTTTAACAGAAATAGAGAAAGGGTTTTCAAAAACCCAAACGCCTATTTCGAATCATTGTTTAGATTTAAATAATATCAAGTAATTGAGTATCGAAAAAATTGTTTGGTCTGTTGGAAAATGAAAGTATAGGCAGATGAACTGAGAGACTTAGTAGTATATATTGTATGTAATTCTGTTGCTAATTAAAAGGTATCTATCATGTACAAGTATCAGGTATTTTAGCTTGAATAATTAACCTGAACGCGTGTGGCTTGAAACAGTATTGGCTACCTATCTGCTCATCTCATCGACTTAAAAATGGAAAATTTAAAAATATTAAAATCATACATTGTGGCAACAGCTTGAATAGTATGTACATGCAAAATATATTTAGCCACCCTGTTCAAATGGAGAAACTGCGCGTCGCCTCTGTTGACGGTTTCCTGGCAACTCAAGTCACCAAGTGTAGACAACTTAAAGCGCATTTTCAGTTATATTGCTTTTGAGTCTGTGCCGTTATGTGTGTTGAATTTTTATTTCTTTTATCATGTTTTACGAAAGCATAGGTAGGTTGTTAGTTCATGTAATCGATTCTGTTTTCTTTTATTCGAACGTAGCAGAGTAGCTAATCGCAGAACTCATTTATACCCAGCTACAGCTTTAAGTTACTATTGGGGAGACCGGGGTTGGTTGTCACAATGCCTATTCCAGACACACAACATGGCGCTGTGGGACAGTTTTGATATCAAACTGTTAGCCTTTGATAGGTTACTCATTTGCACTTGCAATTTTGCTGAGCAGACACAAAACTTTAAGGTGAGGAGACAACTTTTAATTTTCATGGGTCAGAGTAAATTTTCATGTTGGTGTTGTTTTTGTATTAAGAACTTGTAGGTTATTAGTCATTCAAAAACAAAACACTTATTAAAAAGTAGTAGCTTTATTTTGAGTCATCTTTTAGCTATCAAGTTAAACCTATGTGTCAGCTAGCTTAACATGTTTGTCAAGAAGTCATTTGGGGATGGTTGTCTCATAGCTCTTTGGTTGGCTGTCACATGTTTGCAACAACAAAACAATTTGTTTTTTTCAACTGAGGATGTGCAAACAGTGATATCTTTTGTGTCTTTCTTGGTAGAATGGTCAGAAACTTCAAGAGAAAGACAGACAGGGGCAGAACACCAGCATACATTATGCGTTTGGCTGTGAGGCAGGTGAAGCTAGAAGGCAAAAGCATACGTAGCACAGCTAAAAAAATTTAGACATTAAGTACAGGACATTGATCCGTTACTGCCAGAAATTGCATGAGTCAAAATTGTGACAACCAATCCCCCTACCACTTGATAATTAGCACATCTTCTGAAGTATCACAAAATTCAATTAAATCAGTAAGGTGTTAAAAATGTAAAATGTGAAACTGAATATGGGAATACGTTGGTAATATCCATTCATTCATCCATCCATCCATCCATTAGCTTCCGCTTATCCGAGGTCGGGTCGCGGGGGCAGCAGTCTCAGCAGGGAAACCCA
>JAODKF010016613.1:0-21233 GCA_026779585.1 Mormyrus proboscirostris
TATTGGATGAATGGTTAATTATATGCATGTTATCAGATTTTATTTATCAGGATAAATGCATTCTGCATGCTGTAGTTAAAATACTAGTCCTTTTGAGTACTCCGATCCTCAGAGTAATCAAATAAAAATATTAGTGGTCACACAACCAGCTCACTTGTGCTTCTGGGTATGTTTTCTGTTATTCTGATGTAGTAAAATATTTTTTGGATGTTTCTCCAAGTTATCCTTTCCAATTTCAGGTTTTTGAAGTACTGAAGCGGATAAAATGCACCAAATTTGAATACAGCATGGGTAATGTTCCCTTTGAGCACATTCTTTGATCATTGCTTTATATGCATCATGGATTGTTAGTCAACAACATTGCATACTTAATCATAGCTGCACAGTGGTGGCCTAATGGTTAGAGAAGTCTGCTGGTGATTTGAAGGCTGCTAGTTTTTATTAAAATATTTTATTAATTGCATTGGAGATTTCTGCCTGCATTCACTATTTAATATTCATACTTCATACTCAAATTTAAAAAAAAAAAAAAAATTTAGCAACATAATTCCATCCATCTTTCAATCGATTTATGGAGTACAGTGTGGTAGAAGGCCCTTCAGCCTTCTGTAGGCAGCATAGCATAGGCAGCACAGGACAGAATGCCAGGGTACACATACAGGATACACATACAGTATGGGCAATTCACCGAGCTACAAGTGTTTGGCTTTCCAATGTAACTGTTACAAAAATAAGATACAGGTAAACTGCTTTACCAAACATTCTTCAGTGTTTAGGGTTAAAAGTTATAATTTTCTAGTTTCTGCAAGTCAAGTAGATAATCTAATCTATGTCAGGGACATTGACAAATGAGTTTCCTCTTGAGGTGGTTCTGTGGTTTTTAAAAGTTAGGATATTTCTATGTAACAAGTGTTTAAAATAAGGGGGTTTAAAAATTCCACATGCTGCCCCCCCCCCCCCAAATTCATGTTATAACCTTTCATGTTTATCACATTGGTTTCACAGGGATTACCAGCCTGCTTGCTAATGGGGTCTATATGGATGCCTATCCTCTGCATGATGTAAGTATTTATCACTAGTTTTGAATTTACAGCTGTCAAGGGATAAATATATTTCCTGGTATTTGCAACAGGTAGTAAATGTGGTAGACTTTACGGCGCAGGGTACCAACGTTCTTAAATCTCAAGTCTTCAATTTTTTGACTGAATGTGCGTCCTTATTCCTCTGTTGATCGGTTTTTATCGTCTTGGGAGCAGTAAATCTTGTCTTCATTGCAGGGGGACATTGATGGCGAAAATGCTGAGCCCAATGACAGAAAGGTAAGACCCATAGACCCATGCAGAGATTTCTGCAAGGTACTGCTTCAAACCTCTGCAGTATTAATGCATGGGCCAGTGTGAATGGAGGGTTCCAGTAAAATGAACACCTTTCTCTGTTCCTGGCCAATGTTACTGGAAAAGCCTGACAGTTCGTTTTAGTTGTTTTAAACAATTTTGTCACCCAGCCCTGGTAGTGAAGCATGCTGGCACCACTACCGCAGCCTCTCTACAGACAAGGATCACTGAGTACATGCCTGGACATATGTTTACTGTCACAAAGGAAATCTCTTTAATAAGTTGCTCTTAGAGTGCTGTCTGGATTTCCTCAGCCCATGAGCACCTTGTTATATAACCCCAATGTTGAGACTAATGGGGGAGATGCTTAAACAGAACAGCTGTTGAGGAGCCTGCTGACGGAGTTGTGTGAACAAGCCAGCTCTCTATGGCCGGCCATTCACCTCCAGCCACAAGCTCTGTGCCCTGCTGTAAAAAGTACAGTCTACGCTCTAGACATGACTGACATATAATGCCATGGAGTTGTACTGCAGTAGCCTTACCAACAGGGGCACTGTAGAGCAGGGGAAAGTTCGGACAAAATTGGGACAGACCAGGATTGGTCTGGGTTGCGGGCCCAATATGATATGTTTTCATGGGACCCAATATCTCTAACGGCGCCTCAGCTCACCAAAATTTGCTAATACAATGCATATTTTTCATAACATCTTACGCAGTACTGGTTTGTAATGGGCCTGAAGGCTATCCCTTGAAACACAGCCTGCAAGAAAGGGGACGATCTGGATAAAATGCCAGGAGATACAATTTTTCTGTACAACTTAACTCCGTTAACCACCATAATATCTTATTGACCTATCCTTGCCCATGATTATTGATCTTACAGTAGGACTATTAGACCTGGTAATGTCATCAGATCCATTCTTCTAGTCATTATAGGATATCAGTGCACATTAACAAGGTATTCCCTTGCCAAGAGTTTCTGCCATCCACTATCACCGCCTTGAATTCCCTCTTTTCATTAACTGGTAACCAGTATGTATAAATCCAGCTGGGATTTATTGACTCCTAATTCATTACGGTGCAGTTTAATGAAAAAACATGGTATTCTTTAATGGGCTGATACAGAAAATCCCTGACAAAAAAGAATGTCCTTGAGACCTTGTTAAGCAAAATTATTGCGAATTTAGAATTCTGGACAGATTATTTACTTAGCATATGACAGAATGGCCAGCGCTGTGCTAACGCTAGATGATGACTTGTAATTGATGGCTTTCCATTAGAGAGAGTTCAAGTCTGTTGCAGGGCGATGCCTCGCTGGCCATGAATGTGCTTTGATGAATATGCTATGCTGCGTGACATGGATAATGGGGGTGGCATGTCTGCCACAAGGAGGCAACACAAAAAAGAGGGTGTCTGTGTCACAATGTCAGCATGGTATGGCAGGATGGCAAATTTTTATTTAAATTTTTGTGGCCATACTAAAATTACAGTGATAAAAAGGAATTCATGCAGAAACAACATCTTAGCCTTGAGACTCAAAAAACATGGGGGCTAGATTTCCGTAGCCAACAGCGCCACCACTGATCAGGCAAAATTAAGAAGCCAGCAGGCCGGGTGTGAGCTGAGACGTGACTCATAAGGCCTGGCATGTTCCCTGACCCAGTATGCAAAAACACGCATGCAGATGGAATTAGGCTGACCTCCCCCTCCCCCGCCCCCCACTGTGTGCCAGATAACCTGAGACAGCAGGTCGCCAGATAGCACATTCACAAAACTAGCATCAGTGCCTCCAGATTTATATGTGCATGTCTTAGTGAAGTGTTTGTAAGAATAGGCGTGAACATGCGACAATGCCTAGTTTGGGTAATTTTAGCATTTGGACACGCAAATGAAAATTACAACCGGTAAGAAAATATCCAGTACCAGGTACCCAAATAATTTTTTCTTTCAAATTTCCATTTCTGCTTATCGGTTCTTAAACATTACATATCTGCCATTACCCGCTGTTGGTGAATATGTCATGCATCAATGCGCAACAAGCTAGCCTGCATGATGACACTGAAGGAATGAATGGTCAAAAGTTTAGTTTCACTTTATTAATGAAAAGGACAACAATTGACACACATTGAATCTATTCTTAAATTTAAGGACTTGCTGACATGACTTGTCCTAAACTGTTTTGGCCAAAGCCCATTTATCCCCTGCGAGTCGGCTAAGGCAGCTGCGCCTTAACTTACAAAATGTTTTTAAATGAGTGATCAGAACCTTTAATGTCTACTTTGAAATGCGTCATCTGTAAAGTAATACAGCAAATCAGCATTTTCATGAAATGCATGCAAATCACAACATGCTCCTTTATTTTTTTCTCTCAAGCCAGATTTTCTGAAATGACAGCGACCTGAATAAATGCTTGTTTATGTCAACAAAAATATAATTAAAATGCTTAATGTACCATCTTTCAAATAGATCCACCCTCAACAAACGAAAACATCCTTTTTTATTTGAAATCCTTAAAATTATCAGGCTCCCCTCAATGCGGAGGAGCACCGGCGCTACTCTGAGAATAAAGATATTTTTTGTTAAACATTTTTTTTTTACATTTATGGAATCGAAAGAGGGAGTCGATAAGAACCGGAATCGATAAGCAGAACTGGAATCAAAATTGCTAAATCCCAACCCAAGTCATTACTGCGATCTCCTCTCACCTGAGAGAGGAGAGCAACCAAAACAATATGAAACACAATGCCGTATGTTATTTTATATATAAAATTACCCTTCCCTCAGGATTTCTATTGTTTTCGGTTGTGAAAGTAATGGGAGTTTTTCTAAAATGTTTAAACTTTCTGATCCCCCTGCAGCTCTTGTATGAAGAGTGGGCGAGTTACAGTGTTTTCTACAAGTACCAGCCGATTGGTCTGATCAGGTAGGGCTGCTCACATGCATGTCGTGCTGTCTATACCATCTAACTTCCCCCTTCTTCAGCACATGCCTCAAACCATCCCCATTGTAATTGTCTTCCAGGAAGTACTTTGGAGAGAAGATTGGTCTTTACTTCGCATGGCTGGGTGTATATACCCAGATGCTAATCCCTGCCTCCATGGTTGGGGTCATTGTCTTCCTGTACGGCTGTGTCACGGTGAATGATGACATTCCCAGGTATTTGACATTTTTGTAAATCTCCTGGAATGATGATGAATGTTGTGATGACGGCAGTCTGACCTGCTAGCAGAATCATGAATCATGAAGTCATACAACCCCATTTACAAAAACGCTGGGATGGTGTGTAAAATGTAAATAAAAACAGAATGTAATGATTTACAAATTATTTATAAATCCATTTTTAATTGAAAATAGAACTAAGACAACATGTCCAATGTTGAAACTAAGAAATGTTGTTGTTATATGACAAATACACGCTCAATCTGAATTTCATGCCAGCAAATTCAAAATGAGGTTTATATCAAAATCACTGTTACTACCTTGCCGACTTGCAGACCGGATTGCAAGCCCTCCATAGAAAGATAGACAGATAGATAGACAGATAGATACAATTTCCTTTGAGATTAATAAAGTAAGAAACAAAAGCTCTGCAAAATTGAAAATCAATTCAAGCACAGCAAACTACAAAAACCACAATGCGAGAATGCGAAGCTGCTGTAAAGGCGGCTGTTCCCCACAGCGCCTAAGGACTCGCTAATCCTGCTGTGAAAATTTTTATGCAATACAAAAAAACTACAATGGATGCTATGGCTTATGGTCCATCCATGTACATAGATCTCCACAAACCAGGTATGTGTAATAAAGCAGTGATAAAGCTGCTTTCTGCCAGTGTGCTAAAAGCCTGAGTAAAAAGGGATGTGTGTGACATCGGGGGCGATATTTGATGAGTAGCATTTGTCCTTCCTGCCAGACTTCCCTCTGGTTCTCGTCCACATCAAGGTATTTTGACATAATTTGCCATGTTTTCAACATTATGTGATCCTCAGTTCCGCCATGAGAATCAGCAGGAATCTCCTGCTGTCTGAGTTATGCTTGGACCATTTATTCCAACAGCTCCTATTCAACAACGGCATGAATACTGGGAATGAAATGGTTTTCATTTCCGCTATAAGATGGAGTATGCCTCACTCCATCCTTCTGTCACGGTACAAATATTTTAGTCTGGCAAACCTCTAAATGACAGTGACAGTCCTAGTAAAAGTTTAACGATTTGAGCTTCAGTATGATAATATTCATATTGAATTAGTAAATATACAGAACCCGTACATTGGTCGTCAGCTGTGGTGCTTCTTTTCTCTGTTCATGAAGTTGGATATGTTGCATTGCTTTGTTTGATTGTCAGGAAAGCTTTGATCAGCTAAAGTGTATTTCAGAGGTATCCTTGACTGAAATTGTTTCAGTATAATTACTGAATAGTGTAGCTTTTTAATGGACGTTATTTACAAAACAAAAAGTACCAAGGCAGTGTTCGACCTTTTTTTTTAAATTTGGATTTCTCAGAACGACCATGATTTGTTTAAATAACAGCTTCACTAACAAGAGGCATACAGCTAACACGTTTCAGCAGGAAGTCGCATGGCACCCTTCCCTGCAGCAGCTCCCAGAAGTGTAGGGTGCTTGTGGGTTGCTTTGCTTTGAGTCTTCAGTCCAATTATCCTCACACAAGTACACAATGATGGAGGACTGGAGACTTTTAGTTGTGCCTCATCTTTTGGGTTGTTATCTTGCTGAAAACTGGAGGAAGAATCATCTGTAATACTGGTGACATGGCATACCTTTAAAATTGTGTGCTTAATTAAATGAAATGAAAATTAAATTGAATGCTAAAATAGCCATGCTGGTTGAGATTGCCATAGATGTAAAGATGGTCAATAAGCCCCAGACCATGACACTTCTCCACGCTTGGGAGTCACCATATCTACATTTTGTAAATACACAGTAGTTATATTACTATGTTACTGTAATACAGTAGTTATTTTGATTTACCAGTCCATGACACTGACTTGCACTCCTCAGTATTTATTGCCCTAGGCAAGTCTCCACCTCTTACTGTCTGCTCTTCACAATGGCTACTTTGCTTAGGCCTGTGTCATGCTCTCTCCTGAACTGAAACATCTGTACTTCTAACAGCAGTCACATGATCTTGTATTTGTGGGTAAATTTATTGTTGGACTGTTCAAACATCAGACAAAGACAATATTACACTCAGGTCAGTGTTTCACACTTCACTTTTATGGGATTCATACTGAAATCCCTCTGCTTTGGGTAATGTTAACAAGAATTCAGTTTTTCTATAAAAATCACATGTATGAATGCAGCTACTCGTGGTTTCCTAATGGTATAAATGCACGTATCAAAATAACATATTGAATGTTAATGTACAAGTGTGTACAGTTAAAAGCATGCATAATTATGGAATACCTTGTCTCATGCAGGTGTACTCAAACTTTTGATTTAGTTTAATGTGTACCTTTCTTCCACTAGATGCATTTCAATGAACAGCCACATGTCTCTGCTCAGCGACTGTTCACATAAACATTGCCTTTATCTGATTTCCATTCAGCAAAATGTCATCACAGGCTGAATGTCAAGAAACGTGGCTTTTATTGAAGAACGCCCTGATTCCAGTTAGGTCATTTTGCCTGTGTGCCAATGTCACCCATCCACCAGCATGGAGATCTGTGACAAGAGGAACAACGTCACCATGTGTCCGCTCTGCGACCGCGCCTGCAGCTACTGGAATCTCATCATGGCCTGTGGCACAGCCAGGGCCAGCCACCTCTTCGACAACCCCGCCACCGTCTTCTTCTCTATCTTCATGGCCTTATGGGGTATGTGCACAAGCTCCCCGTTCGTGAACACATGTCACAGTCTGGTATCAACATCTCCATCCTAGTCCACCGTGGACTAACAAATCGTATTGCCAGTTCTCACTGAGTATTGTTTCTTAGGCAATGTGTCTTGGCTTGAGTCCATCCTTTGATGTTATTTTGAAGATTGTACAGGTCTCTGACCAGGTGTCATCTGGGTCTGAGCACAGAGACCGGAAGGGGGGGGTTTGCCTTGATGAACTTTGCGGGGGGAGGGGGGGGCACTCCATCATTTATGTGACTTGACTCGCATAATACATTTAATGTTTTTTACACTTGGTAAATGTTCTTGGGCCCGTCTATTCTGTTACTTCATGCACAGCTCTGAATCTGGTATTTCATGACAACATGACCACATTATACACATAATGAACAAAACATGATTAAAAATGATTTGGGTCTTTGCTGAAAGAATTCAGGCTTACGCCTCAGTAGCCTGACCCTATTGCCAGTGCTGTCTGTCATCAGTACCATCAGCAGCTTCACTCTTATTTTGGCGATCCCTAATAAGAACATAAGAAACTTACAAACGAGAGGAGGCCATTCGGTCCATCAAGCTCGTTTGGGGAGAACTTAACTAATAGCTCACAGCTGTTAAAATCTTATCTAGCTCTGATTTAAAGGAACCCAAGGTTTTAGCTTCCGCTACGCTAACAGGAAGACTGTTCCGCCATGTTCTATCAAATTTCAATATTTATTTGAAATGGTTTCTGGTCAAACTGAGATCCTATTGAGCCAAAAGTGCTGTTTACTAAGCCACCATTGCAGAATACATGACATTAGTCAGATAACTTAAGCTTTCCTCTGTCTCTCTGCTAGCGTATACTTTTTTACTATATTTTAAATACTTAAATGGCTTTAAGAATGTAGAGTGATTAATGGAAATGTTGCCATTTATGTATTATCTTTGCCCTTGGGAAAGAGATTAAAGGTAAAATTAAGTGTAAATTTGAAAATGAACATTACATTCAATTTCTGTAAAGAATTGCCATGGTCGCCACACTGCAGTCTGTAGAATGACTCTCCTTCTTTGTCATCTCTCTTCTCGGGTTATGCTGACAGGCCTTGTGTATTCTCTGAGAGTGAGAGGGCAGACAGAGGCTGGCAGGGGATCCACTTCTGTTTTTCGTGCCTGTGTGCTGTTCATTGTCAGGAGACTGAACGACCGTAGGAAGCAATCGACTTGAGCGCTTTATGGGACTGTGGGTTCACTTCCAGAGGATGATTTAATGTCCTGCATTATGAGTGTGAGTGTGTCTTGTGGATGTTATTGTGAGGAGAGCTGTATGTAAAGGAAGTATTTTTAGTAAGGCTTTGGACAGGCTGTTATGTCTGAGTTTAATAAAGGGCCTGAAGTGTACTTTAAAACTTGCTGGAGAGCATTCTGTTTAGAAATAGGTTTGTTCTAAAATAAATCACATTACAAAGCATTCATTGTCTGTTTGCATGTTGCACTCGAAAATGAAAGCCACCATTTATTGTGTTTATTTGACATTAGTGCTAAATAAGGGTAAAATGTCAGTGTTTTGAATGTTTTTTTTTGTACATTGGTCATAATACACTAAAAGAAGGCTTGAAATGGTTTGGAAATCCAGCATTCGCTGGAAACTGACGACACAACGGGTCCAGTGAATTAAAGCTTAATTAAATTCAGTATGGCATCAAGTATGTGGGGTGATTTGTTCTTCAGTGCCTGTGATTGGAAGGTCGCCAGTTCAAATCCCACAGTCGGCAGAGTAGACGCATGACCGTGAGGCTCATGCTCCTGAAAATGCTTCAGGGGTGCTGGATAAATGACCCTGTCCCACCCCAAGATTCACTCACCTGTATATATGTGGATGTTTCAAAGGATTGTGAATTTGATTCTGCAGAACCTTTCGAAAACTAAATTAAGAGTGACAACATTTATTTGTCTAGTTTTGACTGCAAGAAATACACGGCTGTATAAATGACAATGGCAAGAAGGGGGCAACGTGATAATATTATAATATAATATAAATTATAATAATAAATTAATATGGAAATAAATGTACTCCATGGTGTATCGCAGCTGCCATGTTCATGGAGCACTGGAAAAGAAGACAGATGCGACTGAACTACATATGGGATCTGACAGGCTTTGAAGACGAAGAGGTGAGAAAGAGCCTTTATGCTTGTCCTTGTCTGTCATGTTGGGGATCGTGTTTACTTCCCTTTTATGAAGACCCCTCAATCCCGAGCAGCACTGGCTGCCTTCGCATTATGTCACAAGTGTGAATGGTAGCCAGTGAGAGTTATTTTTAAGTGATGCTTATGTGAAGGTGTTAAAAAATCAGTGACAGTGAGTCCTTGCATCTGCATTCACAGGAAGTCGAATGAGTGCCTTGAAGATCTTACGATTTATTTTTAGAGGAGAAATACAGGAATCTGGCGCCGTATTACAGACACTCCCTAACTTGCAGATCCTACCTTAACTGTTCGGTGACTATGGTAACTAAGGTTAGGACCTGATTTAGGAAAAAAGCCACTACAGATGAACAGTTCAAAGTTCCTATCCTAAGAGAGGAAAGTGAATTACACAAGCTTCCTAAGTAAAATCTTAAATAAACTCTTCTATAATAAACTTGTCTTGTCTTATCTTGTCTTTCGTTTCCATGTTTTTCATCGGGTTTTCTTGAAGGAAGCTTTAAAGGTTTGCATTACATTTTTGCATTATTTCATGTCTGTCTTGAGGCTGACTGCTTCATCCTAGCCTCTCTTTCTGCAGCTGCTCACTGCAGATTTTCTGGGATTCTTCCTCACGTCACATATTGAGTTAATGCTCTCCAGTAGCCTTTTTATGGTCTTATCTATTTTCCCCCTTTTGCTTGTGGCCTCATCCGAGCAGTTGAACCACTCTGTTGTACAGTACTGTTCAAAAGTTTTAGACAGTCAAATTTTATGTGGGTAGTAAGTGTGTGTTTGTTCAGAAAAACACAATTTAACATTAGAATATATGTAAATTAAGAATAAACAATAAAAAGTAATAAAAATTTATTCTGTTCTCCAAAAAGTTACTAATATCTAGTTGGATGGCTAGATGAACACCGCTTCAGTTCCCTAACCTCTCCTCAGAGGCACCTCAGCCATTCCATGTATTTGTTAAATTTCACCACCAGCTCACTTAATTAATCAATTAAATTTGTTACAAAAACCAGTGAGTTACTGATTAGCCATATGAGGTGCGCTAGTGGTCAAGTCATAAAATGCATGAGTGTGTTGGATGGTTGTTGAATTCCTGGGGTGACTTCAGGAGAGGCTTTGAAATGGTTACGCTACCAGTTTGATAGACATATCATCATATTTATATGAACAGAGAGATCTTTAAGCATCATTTTTGACTGCCTAAGACTTTTGCACAGCACTGAATGTCCACCATCAGTGCCAGCTGGCTGCACACTTACTATTTGTTGAGCATTCCCACAGCCTTGCACTTTGCTGGGCACGCCAAACACCAGGAGCATCACGGACCTCTCCCTCTTTCCACACTTATGGGTTGACCCTGCCTTTCTTTGATGGGACTGTGCCACCATTTTTTTGGTGGTTTCAGTGCACTGCTAGGAAAAAAATGGCAAGGACAAATGATAAAGATACTTCAACAAATTTGGCAGAGGGCTTCATCCACCAAAAATATGTATGGCACATCTCAATTATGTTTCTTCATGTAATGAACCAGTAAATACTCATAAAATCGCTGGGAAACCTTCAGTAACAAATCATCCACAAGTTTTTTTTTTTTGTTCCATGTAGCCAATGTAATACAATGTGAGATCTATGATGATCATTAAATATGCTAATATCTTGTGACTAGTAGAAACTGCTAGTAACCAGAGTATGTGTGTCCTCTGGTGTCTGTATTGCATGTGCATTTTATTACATCCAGGATCATCCGCGAGCTGAGTATGAGTTTCGAGTCATGCAGAAGTCACTAAAGAAGGATCAAAATGCACAGAAGGTACTGTATGGGGTATTCAGGGGAGGATAATTTTATTTATGTATTTATTTATTTATTTAGCCAAAACACGATGTTCCCCTGAATACAGCATCTTTCTTGATTTCTTGATATATGTACATAGAATATCCACATATATCCGCATATTTTGCATCACCAGTGCTGGGTTTGGTCCTCCTTGGTTCTATTGTGTTCTAGTACTGGAAGATTCACATAATCAGATGAATATAGCTCAGTTAATAACTGGTGGGCTCTAGCAGCGTATTCCTCCCCAGTCACCACTGTGCTGGATCTATTGCAGGTACAATCAAATGATCATAATTGGAGCTACAAGATTGACTGCAGTCCATTTACCAGTCCGTGTTTGATACAAGACAGCTGGCTAAGATTATTATTTGATTAGTTATATTTTTACCGCAGATTTCGATCAAGAATGAGCATTTATTGTATAATGCGCATATTGTATAGTTTCATTTTCTGTTGAATAGTTTCTGAAATATAATTTGATAGTGATTTTGCTAAATATTTTTAATGTGCAATTTTTACTATAACTAGATTTTTGAGGATCAGCATGAAATGAGTCTCAGTCTCAGTATAATTAGAAGATAATTAGTTTGTCTGTTAGTCAGAAACACCCAGCGTGGGAAGACAATCTCTATAATGGGTCATCAGAATATCAGTAGACATTTGTGCTGCCATCAACACACTAATATTAATCCTTTGCCATTTATGTTCTTATAGTCAGAAAAAGAAAAACTGACTTGTAAAGACAGACTTCCAGCCTACATGACCAACGTTGTCATGATGCTGTTCATGGTGAGTCTTGCCACTTTGCCACACCAGCTTATCTCTTTTATTGGACTCTATTGATGAGAACTTTATTGCACTAAAATATTATACACAGTGTTGCTTTCATGCTATGTTAATATAAACTGTGTTATGTGAGAACTTATTAAAGCTTAGGAAACTGCTGCTAGTCACTGACATCATCCGGTTTTGTAAGATAGTTTTTGTTGAAGATTTTGTATGGTTTTTTTGTGTTGGATTGTATGTATTGTAAAGCATCCTTGAGTGTGAGAAAGGCAGTATGTAAAAAAAACATTATTATTATTGTTGTTACTGTTGTTATCATCTCCACTCCCTAGATTGGCGTGACCTTTGCCATCGTGTTTGGGGTGATCGTGTACAGGATATCCACCACATCGGCCCTGCACATGAGCTCTGATCCCACCACCCGCTCAAACGTGAGGGTGACAGTCAAGACCACAGCTGCAATTATTAACCTGGTGGTTATCATCATTCTGGATGAAGTGTATGGGGCTGTGGCCCGTTGGCTCACCATACTCGGTCAGTTTCACCATGCCGCTCACGCTACTCGATGTTTATATGCATATGCAGTTCAGGGATTACCGTGCAGCGTTTTTGCAGTAGCCTGATGGTTGAAGATGGCTGAGGGAAATTAAAGTATGCATCCAGACTTAAAGTTCATTTCCATGATGATATTTTCACTGGTAGAATGCTCCCACTAAAGCTGATTTTAGATCATTTTCACCAATTACACAATCACCAGAGGTACCAAAGACCGACAAGAGTTTTGAAGAGAGACTGATCTTCAAAACATTCATCCTAAAGTTTGTGAATGCTTTCACTCCCATTATCTACATCGCCTTCTTCAGAGGGAGGTATGTGTCTTTCTGAGTCACTTTTACATCTGAGCTGCACTTATACTTGTGTCTGTCGAGAAACGTAACTGTATCAAACCATGTTTTATTTCTCTGAAGGCTTGTTGGTCGTCCTGGAAGTTACCTATATGTCTTTCAATCTTATCGGATGGAGGAGGTAAAAATGATGTGTGGTGATTTTTTTTTGTTTTTGTTATTCAGGTTACTTTTACAATATATGTGTAAATGTATTTAATATGAGTTCATGTTGATGATAAAGCCAATATATTTTGTTTTTGAAAACTTCAAAAACTAATTTTTAAACATCAATTATGATATTATTTTCACCAGTAGTTCTTAGTTCTGACATAATGACTGTGCTGGCGCTGTGATTGGTGTGGTGAGGTGACCCTCCCCCCTCCCCCAGTGTGCCCATGGTGGCTGTCTGATGGAGCTCTGCATCCAGCTCAGCATCACCATGCTTGGCAAGCAGCTCATCCAGAACAATCTGTTTGAGATCGGAATCCCGTGAGTGCAGATTTCAGCCATTCAGTGTATGCACGGTCCTCAGGCTCCCCTTCACACCAAACTGCTTCATCAGTCCCATCGCACGTCACACTTAAGCTGCCAATGCCTCCACATCAGGTGGAAATGTTTGGTCATTTTACACTATACTCACAATTTGTAGTGCTTCTTGCCATTAGAAGGGTCCGAATATCACTGTTTTTCCATGGCATTTCTATGTCGTCACCAAAATTTGTATACTCATGACACTCAAACAACATATAAGACCCAGAATGTACAGCCATTGAGTTACGTGTGTCTGTAATCCCTAAGGGGGAATGTGGCCTAGATCATTTCATCATATCACATCTCAGAATAGAAGTTCCAGGCGAAGGGTTTCCAGGAACCTCGGTAGCAATCCTTTATAGCTTAGGAACATCTGACATCATGCTCCCCTCCCTGCAGCAAACTCAAAAAGCTGATAAGGTACATCAAGATGAAGAAGGGCGCCTTTCAGGAAGAGGAGCAGAGAGAGAAAAAACTGCAGCGCTATGAGACAGATCACTTCCTGGAGCCCTTCGCTGGTCTCACCCCTGAGTACATGGAAATGAGTAAGTCATGAGGCCGGAAACACAGCTCCCCCTGGCTTTTGGTTGATCATCCCCCCAAACACACTCTGTCCTCTGTGCACTATCCTCACTAGACAGCAAGTTGGTTATCCTGCATTTCATTTCTTGCTAACAACCTGCTATTATGATTATAGCTGGAATGTTCAGTTCTTATTAGTGAAATTGAGGTTTTTAGCGGATTAATTACTCTGATTTCTTTAATATACGGAGCTGTTTAAATGTGAACTCGGTCATTAATAGTTAAATACACATACCAGTTTTATTAGTGAAAACATGACAGGAATATTTCATAATAGTGCTGCTGATGCTATACTAAATCATGCGTTAGTTTAATGTACCCATGAAATAATAAATCCAGCTCACAATTGCACAGTCAGAAAATCGGAGCCATATCACATCCTATATTGGTTTAAAATGGGACACAGCGTTTTATTTTTCGATACGGATCGATCGCACAATATACAGGACAGGTGCAAACTATAATCCTCACACTTTGCATAAGAATTAATTGCCTGATTGCAGTCACATGTTTGTTCCTTTTTCACAATTAAAAATAAGTTTTAAAATGAACATTTTTATTTACAGTATATACACAGGATTATCAACAATAAACAGGAACAGTATTTACAAATCAAAGTATTTTAAAATCCAGTTCTTTCCAATTCCAGTTCCTAGCTCATAAAACAATAAGGAACTTGACTGTTCCAGTTACAGTAACCACGCCATATTGGCAATAATATATAAAATATATTTCTCTTGATTATTTGAGGCTGAATTGATGCGATTTAACGCTTGGGTGATCATGAATTGACATATAGGAACAGGCTTGATTGCAGTTGTTGCTGCTAAGGGTGGCCCAACCAGTTATTTGGTTTAGGGGGCAATCACTCTTTCACACAGGGCCATGTGGGTTTGGATTTCATTCCCCTTAATAATGAACACTGCATTTTGTGTTTACTCGTGTCATCTTTGTCTAATATTTAAATTTGTTTGATGATCTGAAACATTTACGTGTGACAAACATACAAAAAAATAAGAAACCAGGAAGGGGACAAACACTTTTTCACACCACTGTATATACCAGTAATAAGAAATACAGGTAACCATCTCAATGGTGGGGAAAGATTCTGCAAATTGGCATGTATAATAAATGTATAATAAATGTATAATAAATGAATGGGTGTAGTTTCAGAGACACATGTCACAACTAGGACTTGGAGCATCCAGGTAGAAACACATTTAACGCTTCCGCATTTCCTGTTGATCCAACCAGTACTTCTAGAAATTGTACAGGATAGTGAGTGTGTGAGGAGTACAGATCAGTTGGGAGGAGCAGGCGGTGGGGCTGTCCGGGGAATACAATGCTGTCGTGTTGACAGCCCCCCCTTTCTAGGAATTAAGGTGCTGCTGTTTAGTTTAACAGGTTGCATAATGATTATATGATAAAGCTGAACTTTAAATCATCTCTGGGGAGCTCGGAGACTCTCTGTAATTGCCAGTCTAGTTTTCTTCAATCTGAAATCTATAAAAACAGTATTGTGGCTTGGTAGATTAAGGCCAAGCCCACTGTGAAAGTTTTTTGATCTGTCAGTATGTCCTCTTTGAAAGGGTCAATTAACTGCATCAATGGGCTTAATCTTTTGAGAGCATTTCTTTTCTCAGCTGGACATGAGATTTATTCAGTTTTGTATATATATTTAGAAATATAAAGAAAGAGATAAGTATATTGAACTGAATTCACCAGGTACACTATAAATGTCATGTAAAAGCAATTAATTGTTGTAACCATTGCTACAAAAGGCTGTTAGCTTTACCCACTACAGCAGGTTTTGTATTCTGATACATCATTTGATGGTTTTTCTCTGCATTGTCAAATTCCATTTAAATGATTCAATAGAAATCAGCTTAGTATAGTACAATTTCAAAATACATGGAAGCGGTGTTTTTATGAGATGTGAAATTCGATTGCATCGAGAAAGCTCTCATTGTCACGGTATAAAAGCAGTACTAAGAAGGACAAGCTTAGGAACGCCACCTTTTTACACTTTGTCAGCACTCACTGGAACACCTCAGAATTCACAGAGAACATCTCATTTTCCAGCCAAACCAGCCATCAGGCCCTTTTTAATCCTGGTGTCCCTTTTGTCTTCTCTCCCACCATTTACGGAAAGTGCCCCCGATACGCCTCCCATTCTTCAAGCTAACGGTGCATTAGCCTGTGGACTGTGGCACCTGCTGAGCACCGTATCCCAACTGAAGTGTAGTGGCCAGCATCGGGCTTAATGTAGCACAGTAGATTGCCCCCCACCACCCACCCTATCCTCCAACACTAATAGTACCATTCAACCCTGCACTTTAGCTACACAAGGTCACATTGAGAACCCAACAAACGGAACTGAAGGATAAACCTCCTGCAGTGGCTGCCTCTGAAGTAGATAGAGTCTCCAGTTATGTTTTCCACTTGACAGTCATCCCGATAATCACTTGGTACCACTCTGATAGCCTGGATGATGGGGATGACAGATGCCACTTCTGAGCTGATACTCTGGGTCCCTGTTCTCTGTCTACTACGGGCTGCCAGTGCGAGTTCCCTGTATTACACTCTGCCGTGTGCAGCGTTGCTGCGATGTTCATTCTGCCTGTTCAGGCCACACATGCATATTCCAAGACTGTGAGAGGCTGCTGCCTCTGTGGAGCTGCATAGGCGCTGCTTGTAAAATGTCCACAAATTCTGCCATTAAGACCAATTAAATTGTGCCATTAAGAGCAACTTGATGCTGTAGTAGCTATGTGCATATTAATATACTGTATATATTATGTATTCATAGAACAGAATAGTGATACTTCTTCCCATTTGGCTCTCCATGAGACACAGACGCATTAAGCGGGTAGAGTGGGGGTGACACTGCATGCTTGCACAGTGTACTGCACCCCTGGAGCAGCTGGGGTTAAGGGCCCGACAGTGACATCACTCTGCCAACCACAGGATTTGATTTGTGACTAATCACAGGTTCAGAATCCTGACCTGCAGAGCCATATATGAATATGCATATGCATTTGGTGTCAAATCGAAACTGCAAATGAGAATATTTTGTTAATACAAATACATTTTCATTGTCACCTAGTCTCTATTACTATAATCCTTTTATAATTCCATTTGGTGCTTCCTCGCTTGAACGGGGACCTCCCCCTCCCCCCCGATCCCTCAGGTAATCCCTGCAGATGCACATCGTCGCTGCCTTCTGTGTATAACATTCACACAATATTTCTATTACACCCTGAAAAAAGCATACGATGGTACCCAGCTCTTTTTTTGCCTTGATTCTTCACTAATTTGTGTAGCACTTAAACATGGGTGATTTTAACAAGAGTCCTTCTGTTTCCGCAGTCATCCAGTTTGGCTTTGTCACTCTGTTTGTGGCGTCCTTTCCACTGGCTCCGCTCTTCGCCCTGCTAAACAACATCATCGAGATCCGTCTCGATGCCAAGAAGTTTGTGGCAGAGCTAAGAAGACCCATAGCTGCGAGAGCAAAAGACATTGGTGTGTTAAAAGTGGCATGAGTGTTAGCTGTATTATTTAGGAGTAAGTGTATTCTGGAAAGTTAAAAACATTTTTTGACCCAGACACAGTGACCGCTTGTCTCAGTCATCATGTTAGCGAAGTAATCTCAGTCGGAATTATAAACAAGTGGCTCTTAAAGATTTAACCTTGACTAATCCTTGTCAATTTGTTTTGCAGTTCTACACATAATGCTGGTATTTCTCTAAAATTATTTTTAAAATGTCATAGATTGTACAGTTTTCCTTTTAAAGCATTAGATTCTAGGACACAACAATGTATCTATAGATTTATGGTGCTTCCCCCTTTATATAGCACTTCTCTGGACATCTGGGTCTTTTTAGTTGTTACTTAGTTCAAGATGCATAATTTGCATAATATTTCCATTTCCAAATAGAGATTGGGACGGCCCTTTTGCAATAATACGAAGCAGATTTGAATTTAACCCTAAATCTAGAACCAAGCACTGACGATCTCTTCTTCTTATTTAGGTATCTGGTATAATATCCTAAGAGGGATTGGCAAAGTGGCTGTTATTGTGAATGTGAGTAATCTTTTTGAACATTTGGCATGTGTGGTTCAATTACTGGTACTTCTGTAGTGACCTGTTGGCAGTTTTAGTCTTCATTTAAGACATTTAATTTTATACGCCGAAGAATGAAGATCGACATGCTGAGGAGGATTTATTGTAGGGAGATACTGAATTCTCTCTCACTCTCAGACTGTAACAGAGAACAACAACATGCTCCTCTGCTTCTTTAAAGGCCTGCTGTCCTGTGACCTTGTATTAACACTCAGAGCAGGCCTTAGCAAAAGTATAAATGTACAGCCTTCCTAATCACTGTTTTCATTCTTTTGTGTGGAATTCTACCAAATATTCCTCCCACAGGCAAAAAATCACACCTTATATGGTCAGCTGTGACACAGGGCTGCCGGTGGCCTCTAAGCCCCACAATGGGCATATTTCCAAATAGATCATCCTAAGATCTCAATCTGCTTGTTTTAGTGATGAGTTTTAAGCAGTGGTAGGTGCTGGCTCTCTCTGGCTTACTGCTGATAGCAAAGGGACAGGGAATAGGGAAGATTTGGAGTGTGATGTCACCAAGGGGAAATTCAAATATTTTAATCTAGGCCAGCAGGACATGGTGAAAGGACATTAATTAAAGGGTGCTGTCTAACTGCCTGGTTCAACACAACAAAAAACACAAGCAGAAAAAAGCCTGTGATTGACAGTGGGTGGTAATCCCACCCGCCAGGGGTTGTGAAGCTGTATTTCTGACATTGCTGGTACTTTGTGTCAGCTAACAATCCGTGATTCAGGAGAGGCTAAGCAGCACTCGGCTTTTCCTGGAATGCTGCCAACCCACCAGATTTTCCAGGCAAAAAAGGCTAAATAAATGGAAACTCTATTGAGTTGTTCTGGTACTATGTGAATTTCAATCAAAAAATCCAAAGGCCATACTGTACCTTTACTTTTTATTCTTTGGATGACATTTAGTCCCACGTTCATCCAATGAACAAATGTTAGTTTGATATTTAAGATCAGGTACCGTAACCACTGACATGCAGCGACCACAACACTGGATTAAAAGAATAGCCTAGGCAGGAACTTTCTTCTACAGCATTTTTACCATATCAGTACAAGATTATTATTTAACACCCACTTTGACATTAAAGTCACTGCATTGGTTTGCTGTCATCCTCAGGCATTCGTGATATCATTCACATCCGACTTCATTCCCCGCCTGGTCTACCAGTACATGTACAGCCCAGACGGCTCCATGCACGGCTTTGTTAACCACACCCTTTCCTACTTCAACGTCAGTGACTTCGAAGAGGGCAAGGACCCTCTGGAGCCTATGCACTTGGGGTACAGGGTGGAGATCTGCAGGTACAGGCCCCCAAGAGCGAGTTAAACGTGAAGTTCTACTCTTTGTTATAGGTCCTGTGTGATTTGCATCATTTTGATCATAAGTATGCAATGGCTAATCGCTAACAATAAACAGAGATGCAGAACTACTGTAGGCACCAAACTGAAAATTTGAACAGTTGTTTAACTCTATGAAATTACAGTTCAGTTTCTCTGAAGGTCTCGATTCACCAGTGTGTGTAATGTGCCTTCCAATGTTTCTTCAGGTATAAAGACTACAGGGAACCCCCCTGGTCGCAGACTCCCTATGAAATTTCTAAGGAGTTCTGGGCAGTGCTAGCAGCCAGATTGGCATTTGTTATAGTTTTCCAGGTAAGGACCCCCCATGTTAATATGGAGTACAACCACCAAAGGCTGCATAATGGTGTGGAAGATGTATATGTGTGTAGCAGAGCATCTGAGCGGAGTGGAGCGCTGAGAATTTCCGCTCCTCGCTCCCGAGGCTGTTGGGTCCGCCCGCTCCTCCACTCTAATTCGCACTAAGCCGCTCCGCTCAACACCGCTCCTCGCGCCGCTAAAATTTCCTCCCGCTCCAGTCAAATCGCTCCACGCTCGCTCCAGTTTAAAACAGGGACAAATAATGTGCATGCCTAACAAATGTCACCTTAAAACGAAGCCTTATATCATAAAGAAATATGAGCAACGGCAACATTGTCACTCAAAATAGAAAATATTTATTTTTAAGCAACATATAGGCAACGGACAGGTTTTGCAATGGCATTCCACACAAAAGACAGGCTTAGAATAAAGGAATCAGTGAGCTTAATAGCCTAAAGAATATACAGGCTAAGCATCCACGTTTCAAATTCCTCATTTTTTTTTCAGTTGATGCTGCCGCTGCATCCCTCTATAAAATAAAATTTCACTGACAACGTTACGTGAAATAAAAAAAATCCTATTAGACCTACTTTGAATGACAAAATAAATTTATTTGACTACCAATATTTACTTTTATACTTTAATTTACTTTATAGACTTGATATTCTACAACCATATAAAACTTGCTGACGTTTTGCTCTGGTTTCCGCCTGTTCACATAGCACACTCTCATGTTTCTGAGAAAAGTGCTTCCAAAGTGAATCTTTACCCACTGAAACAGTTTCACCACATTGTTGTTCTTGCTCAACATTATTGTCATCTATACATTTGATAAGAATAGTACACTTATTATTTATCCGTTCCCTTTGTGAAATACTTTGCAAATTCCATCTCGGCCAATTTGTGTAACAGTCTTGATAATTGTACAGATGAATTCCCCGTAGATTTGGCCTCAGAATCGTAGTGTGAGCTGTATCGGAGTTTTTTAGTTCATGTCAATTCCCCTCGTCAATCCCCACCACATTCAAAACTCGAAAGAGAAGGTGCGAATGTGCAAGAAGTATCAATTCATCAAGCAAGAAAGGGGGTTATGCCCACAGTGATGTTGGCAGTAAGCAAAATGTGGAACATTTACAATGTGACATGTAATCAGCAGAACATCTTTGTTTTGCAAATGAAAGCATGATGGTAATCTACTACACTTTTATATAGTCATTCTCATGAACATGAGAACCTTCAACAAACATGAAATGCTACAGTGTTTGAATTTTGTGCCGAGATTGACAGTACTTTAACACAAGTATATTAAATAAGCTAAATAAATAACGGGGTTAAGGGCCTTGCTCAAGGACCCGCAGACATGCTGTCGCAGGTTCAAACCCAGCCTCAACATGTCTGCGGGTCCTTGAGCAAGGCCCTTAACCCCCAGCTCCCTGGGCGCCCCAACAGGTGGCTGCC